>PVIC010001953.1:0-83303 GCA_004025085.1 Thryonomys swinderianus
TAGCACCCAGAAAAATGAAATACCTAGGAATCAACCTAACAAAGGAAGTGAAAGACCTCTACTCTGAAAACTATAGGACTCTGAAAAATGAGATAGAAAAGGAAATCAGAAAGTGGAAAGATATCCCTTGTTCCTGGGTAGGGAGAATCAACATCATCAAAATGGCTATACTTCACAACTACTATACAGATTCAATGCAATTCCAATTGAAATCCCAATGGTATACCTCACAGAGCTAGAGAAAATAATACAAAAATTCATCTGGAACCACAAGAAACCTAGAATAGCAAAAGCAATTCTAAGCAACCATGACATGGCAGGGGGTATTACAATCCCCAATTTAAAACTCTATTATAAAGCCACTGTGATAAAAACTGCATGGTACTGGCAAAGTAACAGATCCGAGGATCAGTGGAATAGATTAGAAGATGCAGAAACAACCCCAAATACTCTAAGCCACATTATCTTTGACAAAGGAGCCAAACATCCTCAATGGAGGAAAGACAGCCTCTTTAATGAATGGCGCTGGAAAAATTGGTCTTCAACTTGCCAAAAGCTAAAGCTAGACCTATCTCTTTCACCGTGCACAAAACTAAACTCACAATAGATATGAGACTTAAACATTAAAACAGAAACAATAAGCCTGCTGGAAAACAGATTCGGTAAAATTCTTGGAGACATTGGCTTAGGCAGAGACTTTATGAATAAAACCTCTATAGCACAAGAATTACAGGAAGAATCAACAAATGGGATCTCATCCTACTGAAAAGCCTTTGCACAGCAAAAGAAGTCACTGGGGACACTGCCAAAAGACCACCAACAACATGGGAAAAAATCTTTACTAGCTGTTTATCAGACAAAGGGCTATTATCTACAATATATAAAGAACTTAAACAGATCATCCTCCCCAAGTTTAAAGACCCAATTCAAAAATGGGCATCTGAAATGAACAGACACTTCTCAGAGGCAGAAGTTAAAGCAGCTAAGAAACATATGAAGAAATGTTCCACATCATTGGTCATTCGAGAGATGCAAATGAAAACAACACTGAGATTTCATCTCACTCCACAAAGAATGGCTGCTATTACAAAATCAACCAACAATAAATGCTGGCGAGGCCGTGGGGAAAAAGGAACCCTTCTCCACTGTTGGTGGGATTGCAGACTTGTGCAACCATTGTGGAGATCTGTGTGGAGATCCCTCAGAAAACTAGGACTAGGGGTCCCATTTGACCCGGCTATCCCCCTGCTAGGAATATACCCAAAAGAACTTAGAAAATCACAGTGGAAAGACAGATGTACACCCTTGTTCATAGCAGCTCAGTTCGTGATAGCTCAATCTTGGAAACAACCCAAATGCCCATCAACTGGAGACTGGATAAAGAAGATGTGGGGGTTTTTTTTAATAAAATGGAGTATTATTCTGCCATAAAGAATGACAAAATTGATTCATTTATGTGCAAATGGATGCATCTGGAGGACATGCTAAGGAGTGAAATCAATAGAGCACAGTTAGGCAAATACCGGATCTTCTCGCTGATATGAGCACTGATAGATGCAAATGAGCTCTAGTAGTATGACAATCTTTTTAGAACGGGAAATTTGGTGTGAGGATGTAATGAGGGGAAGGAATAAATATGATTCTGAAAGAAAATAAAAGAGCATGTATATAGGGGGTGGGGAGGTGTGGGTGGGGATATGGGTAAAAATGAGAATTGACTGTGTCATATATTGGTACAAATTCCCCAATGTTATGTGTGATTGTGAGATGTATGCAAATTGTACCAATAAAGAATGCAATTAAAAAAAGTTTAACTTGCTAGTTAAATCATCATTCCTTTATTCTTCCGAGGAAAAATTTTAATGGACTTATAAGAACATAGTCATTTTTTAAACCCCTGTTTTGGTCTCTCGTCACTAATTCTGCCTTGTATCTTTTTAGGGAGAGGCGGGATGTACTATATAATTTGAAAATTCTGTACAGCAAGCATTTTGTCTGGACTGTTGTGCCAGAGGCTGTCGTGTTGGAGAAGAGGGGCCGTCTTCGGAGCCACGAGGTCTGGAGTTCAGTCTCCACTCTGCATCCATTTGTGCAGCTTCAGATGAATCGTTTAACCTCCCAGGTCTGAACTTCATCACCTCAAAATCAAAGGTCAGATTATTTTCTAAAGCCCTTTGACATCCTAAAATATCTCCATTGCTTTGAAATTTATTTATGTCTCCAATTGCTACCTAGTGTCAAGGTTAGAAGTGGTTTTAAATAGGCTTACTGACTTCAAAATCCAATAGAAAGAAGCTTTAGCACTACAAGCCTGCCAGCAACTTTCCACCCTGCACTGCATTCAACATAATTTTAAATTATCAGTGGAAAATAGAAATTAGAGCACATTCAGGGGTATTTGAAAACCTTAATTGTTGGTGATACTTTCTCCATATGTAAAGTACATATGTAAAAGTAATCCTGGGTGATACTGACATTTATCATTTCTTTAGAACTTGCCAGACATTTTGTTAAAAGTATTTGTGTTGTTCAGCTCACCAGTCTTCACAGCAAACTATTACCATGTCCATTCTACTGGGGATGATAAAGAATAAAAAGATGAGTGTTTTTATTCTGCTCACCCTTAAGTAGAAGAGCCAGGACTTGAATCCCACCTGCTGATATTGTATGTCCAGAGCATACAAACACTATAAATCACAGGCCACATGTGTGTGTGTGTGTGTCTGTGTGCTGTATATGTTCTGTGCCTGTCTAAACACAGTCCTCCTCTGCATGCTGCATCTCAGTGAAGGGCGCTCCGCCACACTGCCCAGGGTAAAAAGCTGGGAACCACATCTAAACCCTTTCACTCATTTCCCTCGCCACCCATGCCGCCTCCCACTGTGTCTCGTCAGCATCACATAACGAATAGCTCTCAAAGTAGGTGCATCCGGCAGAGTCCCAGGCAAACCTGACATACTCTGCGGGGTTATTTATCATGACATGGAAAGCTCAAGATAGTCTGGAGGAAATGGTGAAGCACTGAGGGACTAGCAATTCCAGATGCTACTATCATCTGTTATGGGTTGAATTATGCCCACCTAACCGATACACTGGAGTTCTGACCCTCGATACTTGCGATGTGACCTTATGTAGAGATAGGTCCTTTACTTAATCAAGTTAAAATAAGACCCAGTATGACTTGTATCTTCATAAAAAGGGGAAATCCAGACACATACAAACACCACAAACAGGCAGAAGGCCTTCTGAATGCGAGGACAGAGATAGATAGGGTGGATGCTTCTGTAGACCAAGGAATTCCAAGGTTGGCAGCTCACTTCGAGAAGCCGGGCAAGTAGAGTGGAACAGATTGGCTTTCTCAGCACTTAGGGGGAACCGTCCCAACTGACACCTTGACCTCAGACTTCTGTCCCCCTAAACTGTGAAATAACACAGTTCTGCTGTTTAAGTCACTCAGTTTGTGGGTTTTTATTACAGTAGTGCTTGCAAACCAATGCAGCATCCTTTATCCTGAAGGTGTAGGGTAGAAGATAGTGTCTCTGAAACAGGCTGCTTCATAGGAACTGTGACTCTAAGGAAACACATTTCTTTCTGAACTTTTTTGTAATCAACTTTGTTTTTAGTTTCAGTGATACAGTTTATATAAGAAAGATACAATAAATTCTTGATTCTTTACTAGTTTTCAGAATAATAAATAGCTTGTTTTCCTAGAAACCTTCAAAAGTTACAAATTGTTTGCTGTGTCTTTACAATCAAACATACTTTTAGCATTTCAACATTTTGTAATCTATTATAGACTATTTTAGTCATCTTTCTATTGATCAGCTTAGAAAGAGGAAAGGTTTGTTTTGGCCTATAGTTTTAGTTTTCAGTTCAAAGTGGGTTGGCTCATTGCTTTTGGAAATATGACAAGGCATATGGTTCATTATGGCAGGAGCTTGTGTTAGAAGAAGGTGCTTACCTCATGGTGGCTGGAAAACAAGGGAGGAACATAAGGGGGCTGGGACCCCAATATCTCTTCAAGGCACATTTCCAGTGTCTAACTTCCTCCCACTAGGGCCCAGCTCTTAAAGGTTCCAGGACTCTTAATCACCGTAGGTTGGGGACTAAGTCTTTATTGTATGACCCTTTGGTGGACACTGGCAAACCATATCACAAACATTATCAATTTCTTGCCTAAATTATCTCAGTTTTGCTCCAGAGGAGCCTCTTCCAATTAATTTCTTTCGTCATTTTCATAGACCATCGAGAGCCTCTGACAGCCTCCTCACTCTCTGGTATGATATCTAGACTTACCTTGAAAATTTCACGTCATAGACCAGGTAGTAGACATTCCTCCAAGGATCTCTGTTTGGTTCTTTTTAGTAAGGAATAATAGACTATAATGTAGTCATTTTCTGACTTCTGATGGTGCTTTGTCTTGATTTAGTTGGTAAAAACAATTGTCTCTTTCATTGCTGAACAGTATGAGGGCACTGGTGGAGGTGGGACCTATGTGATTTTTCCCTGTGAATTTGAAGCATGTGTAGCCTGCTCCTTTCATGTAGGGTCTGATTTATTGTCATTGCCTGATTTTTCTTGTTGGGATCAGTGCATTAGGTCAGGAAAACAGAAGTTTCTTTGAGTATTATGGATATCACAAATTTTAGTAAAATGCTATGAACTCTCCCTCCCTCCTTAAGTTAAAGTCTTAACTCTTAAGTATTTAGAGATAAGTCCTTAGATGAAGGATTTAGATGAAGTCAGCAGGGTGGGTCCCTCATAATGGGATTAATGACCTAATAAGAAGTGATAACGGGCTGGGTGTGGTGGCTCACGCCTGTAATCCCAGCACTCGAGAGGCAGAGACAGGAGGATTGCTGAGTTTGAGGCTTGCCTGGGCTACATAGTGAGCTCAGAGCCAGCCTGAACTACAAAGTGAGACCCTGTCTCAAAAAAAAAAAAAGAAGTGATAATGGAGAGCTTATGTCCTTTCTCTCTCTACTCACATATACCAAAGAAAAGCCATGTTATAATACCATGAGAAGATAGCCTTTTCCAGGAACTGGCTGGTACTTGAGCTGAAACGTAGTTTAGTTGGAAATATGTTTTAGAGATGTGGTATGAGAAGGAGGAAAGAAATAGATGTTTATATGTTCAAGAGCATATATTATTTTGTAGTAATAAAGTAATAGGAGCTTTGTATATTTGAATAAACTAAGTGCCCTGCAGAGAAACAGATGGAGAAGAAAACAGGGCTGGATTTGGGAAGTGGAAAAGTCCATGAAGGCTTCTCTTTTGGAGAAGAAACTTTACCTTCCCTTTCCCATTGCTGCATGCATTGGAAGCTTTTAAATAGGAGAGTAGTATAATCTGATTTATACTTTGAGTAGATCTTTCTGGGTGCCACTTGGAGAATGTGAAAAAGATACCAGTCAGGAGGTTATTGCAGCTGTACAAATGAAGGTTTAGGGTGCCCTAGGCTAAGGTTTTAATGAGGAAAATGGAGAGAATTGATTAGATACAGAATGTCCTCGTAGGGTATTGTCAGACTTCCTCATGTGCCAGACGTGGGAATAAGGGAAAGGATAAATTGAATGAATGTAACCTCCAGTTCCTGTCCAGAGGAAGAAGATAGATGGCATGGTAAGACAGGAGCTGAGATGGGGAAGGTTGAGGGAAAATGAAGATTTTTTTTCTCTTAGCCAACATAGGTTTGAGAGGCCTATGAGATATCCAAGCACAAATAATGTTGTCAGCTCTGATTAGACTTCCTGCTCCAGTGCAGGTTCTAATTCCCTCTTCTCCTTTTATCCTCCATTCTCTTCTGTGGTCCATGACCTTACTAATCCTCCTCATGCCTCAGTGGGGTTGCACAGATCCATGTTTAAAAATACTCAGCATACCCTACCCTTACTGCCCTCAGAATCGTGTACAGGTCTCAATTTAGTTTTTACCCACTAAACTGTGTTCTGAACATGGCCCTCCAGCTTTGTCTCTTATTGTAACTACCCTATACCTACTGTATGGTCCCGCCAAACTATACAACTTCCAGTTTCCTAAATATACTTTATACATCCCTGCTTCTGTACCTTTTGTTCAAGCTTTTCCCTCGGCCTACAATGTTTTCCTTCTCATGTCTTTCAATTGATCTTGTATCTTAAAACATTTGATTGATGGTCACTGTTCCCATGGGATCACTGTTTGTATCCTTTCACAATGCATTGTTTAGTTCTTTCTCAGTCCACGGAGTGTTTATAGTTACTGATTTATTTACTCACTATCCACTCAATTTAATAGGAAACACCTTGAGGACACAGGCCTTTTTTTTTTTTTACATTTTCTTTGCTGTTGGGCCTTATTTAATAAAAACATAAAATTAATATTTACTGATCACATATAGTACCTATAGGGCCAGCTCTTGGGAGGCTGAGGCTGGGTTGTTTTACTCCAGAACTTTAAGGCCCATCTGATCAATGTAATGAGATCATGTCTCAAAAAAAAATATTTGCTGAAATGAACTAAATCAAATTACCCTTTGATTCAATAATATATTTGAAAAAAGGAATATGGCATAACCCAGCAGAATAAGCAGTTATACATATTTTTAGGGTTATGAGAAGAATAAGTAGCAAGTTTACAGACAGGTATTATGGATTCATTTTTTTAAATGCCAAAGATAGCAGATTAGTGTTAAGAAAATAATTCATACAATGAGATATGTAGGCTTAGAAGAGTCCAAATCTCATCCGTCTCCACTGGCTACTTCAACTGTTCCAAATTATTCTGTAATGAATTGTTCAATTTCTTGTAGATTCTGCCAGGTCTCTGAATAGTTCTATTTGTTAGATAATTTTTCTTATTATAGTGTGCTTCCTACTTACTTTTGACTATAGATCTATTTTTGTTAACTCCCACCACTTGCCAACCAACCCTAATCCGTACTTCACGGATTAAAACTTGAACCATTTAATCTTCTCACAGTTCTGCATTTGACTGAGCTCAGCTGGTGGTACCAACTGCACATGGTACTGGATGTAGCCACAGTCACTGGGGACGTGTTGGGCAACCCACCTTCAGTGGCTCATTCATATACCTGGCCATTGATGTGAGCCACTAGCAATCGATGTGAGCTCAGTGGGTCCTCAGGGATAGTCCATGCAGCCTTTTCAGTCTGTGTAACAAACTAATATAGGGTTTCTGGTGATTCCCTGGCATATGGATTTTAGAGATTTCACTGCTGTGGTTACTTTTCCCTGAAACAGGAAAAGATCCACCTTAAACAGGGCAGGCTTTCTTCTTTCTCATTCTGCTCCAGTAATAGAAGCTAGAAGGTAGCTTTAGTGTCAGAGATGTGTAAGTCCACACTTTGTAACTGATCAACCTTGAAGAAGTCACTTTTGTGTAGAGGACTGTTTGTTTATCTGAAACATCAGATTATAAAAGTTATTGGTTAGGGAAGATTAAATAGTATAATAAATCCCAATCACGTTAACACAGAATGCTTGGCATAATCTCTAAATTTAGTATTTTAGTATTTCTTTGTTGTCATTAATAATATTAAAAGCTATGCCTTTTAAAAAAATTTTTAATAGCAACTTTTGATCAAGAATAGCTTATAGTGATTTTATTGGTTATTTTACTTAACATTACTTACCTGTCAATGGAGGCAAAATAATATACCTCAAAAATGATATGAAAATTAGGAATAATGTATGTAAGGGCTATGGCATATATTATATATTTTTATAGAAAGAAGACATTGTTATAGAAAGGGATGGAATAAAAAAATCAAACCTACCTGATTTGTGCTCTTTTTACTTTCCGTGATTTTACTTTATGTAAAATTTTTTTCAAATTTTACTCACACTTCTACTGGTCACAGTTTCTCTTCTCAACTGATTTACAAACTGAAAATTAAATTCTGTAATCCCCCAAAATTCATTTATTTAAAAAGAGTATCATTGTAAGAAAGCATTGTCAGGTTATGCTTTTCTAAGTACAGTATATTAAGGTTCTGATTAGATAGAGCTAAAGACTAAAGATCACAGTTTCTAATGAATTAGAGGACCCAACTGAAATCATAAACGTCGACCTGTGTGAATATCATTGAAACACAGCCGCTGAATTACTGTTCTCCTGATTCCTCTTCAAATGTGCCTACCATCTTCCTGGCACTTGAATGCATTAAAATAAAATGTTTATGATGAAATACTCATAAGTAGTATTGTGACCAAAATAAAATACTTGTAAACTGAAGGGTGATATGGCTCTGAGTGAATTGAACAATGGTCCACATCCGTGAAGTCTTACTATTCTTTACTTAGGAACCAAGAGAACAAAATTCGTCACTCATAATGGTGTTTCAAAAGTTAGAAGCCTAAGGAATGATTTCAGGGAAAGTCCACTGGAAACTTCCTTTCATATAGCAAAAGAAGGGCATAAATGTGTGTGAAGGAAATTAGGGTGCAAATAGGATTTCAATAGTAAAAACAATGTCCTGGAATAGCACCTTAATACTAGCACCACTACAATATTCTTACTGCTCTTGCTTTATTACTGTCACTTTGGTGAGCAGCCTTTCTTTGGCCTCTGAAGGAATCTCCAGTCTCCTGGTAATTGTAATAGTCACATGCTGTGTGGCACATCATTGCATCAATTATAGAACATATCTGATAATGAGGAAGAATAATTAGCACTTGGACATTTTGTAATGCACATGGTGGAGTATCTTCCAATATATTAAAAAGCCAACTCACAGTCATGGAAATTTGCATATTTATAATCTATTATGAAAAATGTCACAAGTATAACTCTAGGTTGTGGTTAGTCAATTTTGCCACCAATTACATGTTTTTCATTTCAGTGTTATAGAAGGTATTTGCCTAGATTTTTTAAATGCTTATTTAATTGCTTTTTATCAGTTATATCAGAACTAAAGCAATGGTTATTTTTGTGTCTGGCTAAAATGACATAAGAGAAATTATATTGATGATTAAATTGAATACCTCAGAGATTCAGAATCTCAAAATGTCATAGCTCAACACAGACTAAGCTGTGTGCATGGAAGTGTCCCTCTTTTTTTTTTTTTTTTTTTTTTTTTTTTTTTTTTTTTTTTTTTTTTTTTTTTTTTTTTTTTTTTTTTTTTTTTTTTTTGTGGTACCAGGGATTGAACTCTGGCCCTTGTGCTTCCAAGGTAGGCATGGTACCACTTGAGCTAAATCCCCAGCCCAAAAAGCCCCTCTTTTAATAGTGCTCCTGGGTGCTATTTTGGAGGCCTTAAGTTTCATTCCCCCCTTAACATGTCAGTGTAGTTCAGAACAGATGCATGTGGCATCTGTGCACATATTTCCAGCAGAATTCTTGGAGTGGAGGCTCAGTGCAGCATATCCCTCATAATGAAGATCCTTGAAGCCACTATTCTGGGGTCTGAGAAACGCTTCCTCCTTGTCTCTGTGTTTTATGTGCTAAACTATTTCATGAGTAGACTTTTTTTTCCTTCAAGACATTTTACCCTGGCACATTTTCAAGCTGGGGTCAAGCTGGGAACTCAGTCAGTTTGGGAACTGGGCATCAACCCCAGGGCTAAGGCCACCTCACAAAGCCAGCCTTGTAACAGGGCTCCTTGACTGCAAGAAACCCTCCAGAGCAAGGAGTTTCTTTCATCAATTCTTGGGAGCTCTGACAATGCTTTGTGAATTTTCACCAGGCTTTCTGAGTTCCTAATGAGGTTTCCATGGTTACGTAGTCAGTGTTTTCCAATACTGACTTTGCAGCACTTGGGAGAGAGTCCCAAGAAATAATGTCTGTTTTATATGGAAAAACCTCCTGTCATTTCAGAAATCATTATGAAAGTCAGTTGCTTTTGAGAAGTCAGTGAAATGTCTCATGCCATAGGGTAGGTAGGCATCCTGTCTTGCAGAGAAGGCTCAGGATGGCCAAAGGCTTGTGCTCACCATGCTGATAGCCCAGGGGTGAGTGGTGCTCCCTGCCCCAGAGTTCACAGATGAAAGGCTTCTGGCATGAGTCAGAGATCCATAGAAAGGGAAGGATGTGACAAAGCTGAGTCCACTGTTACCCAAAAATTGGCCTCACCTCTCTCCAGTTCTGCAATCCAGGATACTGTTGTATTATCTTTGAAAATCTCTAAAAATGATTCTACCAAGGTCCAAATCCATAGTCTTCCTCAACTTTCACACTGTGTCTGCTGTGACTCACTGCACCTTAATGCAAGGCCAAGTCATCTCGGGACTGAGAGGAAGAAAAGTAACCTTTTCTCTGCCCTTCATGACTTAACTGGGGTTGTTATTGGACCCAAGTCTATCTGCTCACAAATCGAAAGCTAATGTGCAAGAGGTGAGAGTCAGTGAAAGGAAATCAATCCTACTAAGGGGCCAGCGCACTGAGAAGGTGGGGGTGGGCTATCCTCCCAAATAAGCCCATGTTAGAGAACTCAGGACCTGAAAGGACTTACAAAGGGGGCGAGAGCAGGTGCAAAGACACAGTGGTAAAGGAGGCCATGTGCTGGGCAGGGAGTGTGGCTCCTTCATTGTTTCCTCTCTGGCTGGAACATGGCAACTGGCCTTCAATCCTGGAGCTTGCCTATAATTATTCATACAACTATACTACTTTTCTTTAAGTTAAACCTCACAGTAACATATATGCTTTATATTCGTTGATGCACAAGACTAGAATATGGCAGAGCATTACACATTCTGATACTATCTAGGGCTACCAGATGTTTTGGAGTCTGTAAATCTAAAGGATGATTATTTAGTAGTTAATACCTTAATTGTTCAGCTGCAGGTTTTCTTTAGAATTTAGAATGCTGGGGAAAATGAGGGGAAGTAAAAGGACAACTTAAAAAGGGGTGGACAATGTTAGATAATTCCCTAGAGCAAAAGTCAGATTAATACAAGAAAAGGAGACAGAAGTTTATTAACGTGTGTATTTCCTGAATACATGGGAGAAACTTCAGAGCCAAGAGTAAGTTTCTAGAATAGATTTCAAAGGAAGACTTTAAACCCAAAACATTTCAGTATAATTTTCTGGAATAGAAAGGAGAATGTGTGTGGGGGCTGCTTAAAATGATGTGGCCAAGAAGGATATAGGTAAAACTCATCAATTTCCACTCATGAGTGACTAGTGGTCTAGTCCATCTTCTCTTCCTTTTCTTAATATAATAACCTTTGAATCTCTGTTCTTATCTCCAACCTCTACATATTATTATAAAATATGAACTGTGTTTAAATTATTCTGAACTATGTTAAGAAACTAATGGGTATTGAACTGTAACTGAGTGATGTACATAATTCTGCTGGGGTGCAGGTCACAATAGCCTCAAATATGACTGTTGGAGACTGAATATTCAAGCCCCAAAGATGTCTCTGTAGTATATTGACTGTCTTGAGCTGGTTGCTATATGAAACTTTAGACAAAGGAGAAGTTCCGAAAAGTTGGTCTTTTGTAAGAGATGTTCATGATTTTAACATCTTTTGGCCTGTTAGTAGGTTAAAACCTTTCACGTTTATTTTATTTTGTTTGAGAGTAATCTTTTTAACCTCTGGAAGAATTATATTGTACTCTACCACTGAGCAATACCCCTAACCAAGTGTGAGTCTTGTGTGGGTTGTTCCTGTTCAGGGAGGGTGCCAAGCTCACCACAAGCCAAAACAGTAACTCTGAGGCCTCCACAAACGCCTCTTTTATAATCTTTCTATGGCTTAATGTTTTCTCTTCAAAAGCTCAGGTACTGGAAACGTAATCATTAATGCAATTATTGAGAGGTGGGGCCTGGTGACAGGTGTTTAGGTTATGAAAGTTTTGGCTCTCATAGGTTTGTGGTGCATAAAAGTTGGATTTGGTCTCCTCTAGCTCTCTCTGTCTTCCCTTCTGCCCTATGACGGTGCAGCTAGAAGGCTCTCACCACAGGCTGATGCCATACTGGACCCCCAGCCTTCTGAACTCTGAACCAATACATTTCAGCTTGTCAATGGATTTGGGGGTGCTGGAGTCTCCTTTGGGAGGTGATTTCTAGATGTTTTCTTTCCTGAGCAAAGAACTGGTCAAGATAAGTACAAATAGTAGCAAAGCTTTATTAAAAATAGAGAAAGAAACCAGTGAGGGCCAAGTAAACATAGGAAAAGAAATAACACTCTACAGCATGAGGGTGGCCCACCATGCGAGACAGAACACAGTGGCAGTAACTCGAGGTGGTCTGTCCTTTTGGTATCACCCTCTCCTCGGGCTGACGTCAGCTCTAGGCATCCTATTGAAAACCTGCCTGAGTTCTCATGTTCAAGTGCGGGACTTATGAACTGTTCTGCATGTGCCCTGGGATTTGTAATGAACAGGTCACACCACCTTGCCCAGCCAGCTTTGCCATGCCCTACTCCTGTCTCAGGTCTGCTATAAATTACCCAATCTGTGCTGTTTATTGCCACAAAACAAGCTAAGATAGCTCCCATTCATTCATTCATTCATTACTGTAAGACACTGGGGTTACAGTTAAGAGAAGAAGAATCCCTGTACCTAAACAGCTTAGGCAGGAAAATCACAAATTCAGCCGAATGTGTAAGTAGATTTCATAATTGCAACCAATAAGATAAAACAGGATGAAGAGCTGTTGTCCACTTGGTGCCCAGGGAAGCCTGTAGGAATGGAGCAGAAAGGAATGTCCAAAGAGTAGCTTTTGTAGGAAGATGAGAAAAAACTTCCCAGGGAGAGGAAGTAGCAAGGCGAAGGCCTCAAGGTGAGAATAAGCTTGGCTGGTTCTGGAGACGTTGGAGGCCAGATGGTGATGGGTCCTCAGGCTGTGGTGAGGAGTCGGTCTCCGGAAAGTGTGATGTGAAGTCCCTTGAGAGTTTTAAGCAGGGAGGGCTATTATGCGAGTTAGCCTCTACAGCGACCACACCGGCTGCCGAGCACTCTGACGTCAGGCAGACAGGGGCTCTGAGACAGCTATTTTGTCTCTTTGAACCTCAGATTCCTTCTCTATAAAACGAGTAAGGGGATAACTGAGAAATTGTGAAGATTAAATGAGCCTGGAACTCTGTATGTCTTCCTGCTCCTTGTGTAAGTCACTCATCAGTTAGATGAGTGGGAGGCTTTTTTGACCACAAGAAACAGGGGGCAGGGGGAAGAGGAAAGAGAAAGAAAGAAAGAAAGAAAAGGAAGGAAGGAAGGAAGAAAAAGAAAGAAAAGAAAGAATCAGATTCTTTTAATTTTTGTCAACAAAGCAGCATGTTGTTGAAATTGTACAAGGGGATATATCTGTTTTATGTGGAATAAATTCATCCAAATAGTTAAAGCAGACATATTCAGCATTCATTTGTGTTGATTAAGAGAAACACCCAAATTCAGGTGTTCTGCAAGCTGCACCTGCCGAGGTTATTTCCTATCTGGAGCAGTGCCGGAAGTCACCAGTTAACCAGGCCCACCTTGACTTTGCGCTTGGTGTTCGTTCAGGTCACAGTTTACATCAGAGTGGGTCTGAAAGGCATTTCTTTGCAAGGCCATCATTTCCTGTGATCTCAAAAAAGTCTATCTTAACCTCTGGGTTGACAGAGTATAATGCAGGCTTTAAAAGTGAATAGTAGGGGCCGGAGGGTTAGCTCAGTGGTTCCGGCGCCTGCCTTGCAAGCATAAGGACCTGAGTTCGATCCCCGGTTACCTCATATAATGCTGGGCGTGGTGGCTCACGCCTGTCATCCCAGCACTCGGGAGGCAGAGACAGGAGGATTGCTGAGTTCGTGGCGGCTTGCCTGGGCACCATAGTGAGCTCAGGGCCAGCCTGAACTACAAAGCAAGACCCTGTCTCCAAAAAGCAAAAAAAAAAAAAAAAAAGCGAATGGTAAACACACATGGGGTGGAGTCAGGGGGCTACGTATTGGGCAGGGAAAACATACATACTTTTTGCATAATTTCTGGAGATACAAAATACTAATTCATTATCGTGTAACTCATGGTCTGTGGCAGGCCTTTGTGGTATTTGGCCAATAGTAAGAAATTTGCTTTTATGTGTTCCAGTTCTAGCCATTTTCATAAATGACTAAAGCAATCAGCTCCTTCGTTTATTTCTCCTCCTGAGGTACACACTGGAAATGCAGAGCTGTTTTTCTGAATGGTAATGAGAGTCTCTGACCTCCTTCCTTACATCTTAAAGTGTGTTGAAAAGCAGCCTTTTTCCTGGTTACCTTTAAATATTTGCCAACAGAAGTGAGACGCGCTCCTGGTGGTGGGTGAGGGAATACGTGCACAGGCTGTTTTCTCTTCCTTAGCTGTCTCCTCAAGTCTCAGGCTCAGCCCTCGCCCTGGGTTCTGTTCCGCAGGACTCCAAGACTGATGTAAGTGAATGCACACCTTTCGCTATGGGCTGAACACTTGTCTCTTTCCCAAATTCATTATGTTAAAACCCTAATCCACAAAGATTTGAAAGGGGGGCATTTAGGAGATAACCAGGGTTAGTTTAGGTCACAAAGGTAGAAACCCATGGTAAAGTAGGTTCTTCGAAAGCAGATAGAGAGACCAAGGCTTCCTCTGGCTGCCCAGTGAGGACATGAGAGCCTGCAAGTCAGAAGGAGGCCCTTACCAGAGCCAGGCCGTGCTGTCCTGACCTTGACTTCCAGCTTCCAGAACTGTGAGATATGATTTTGAAATATCACAAAATCTTTACTGTGAATTCTCTTTTATTGTAGTGTACTCAAGATGGATTTCTGTTGCTAGCAGATGAAAAGTTGAATTGAACTGAACCATAATCCCCTAGCTCTTATTACTTGGTTTTACTTTTAAATAATTGTCCACTCAGTATGTCTTTCCCTTTCCCCTCTCTTAGGTGTGGTTAGTCATTTTGATTGTGTACAGCTTACAGTAAGGTCAATTTAAAACTGAGGGGTTGTGTGTGTGCACTGATTCATAGCCATGAATTCCTCCTTACAAATCTTTAGCTACTGGAGAATTATCTTAAGTTAGGGGCCTGCTGTGGGCAGGTCAGAAATCCATAAATGGTGGGTGTAGTGTAAACAGCAAAATGTTCCACCCTAAACAGTGGTGCCTGCTTGTAATGAAGCCCTCTGCTGTGTGAGCAGGGCTCTAATGTTGGCAGTTTCCAGTGTATAAAGTCAGTTTTGTTTTTCACCAAAGCTTAACCGAACCACACACTATACAGAGGCCAAACTCCTCCTTTCCTAACAAGTGACCTATCTGAAATCGTAAGTGAAGCGTTTAATTGTTCAAATAGCAACTGTACGCTAGTAGCCCCTAAGCCTTTCCCGTTTCCACCACTGGGTGGCAGGCAGGTGCCGGTGTCAGATCGACTACAGGGGCCAAACTGTTGCTGGGGGGAGGGGCGCGTCCTCTGCACCCTTCCAGGGGATGATCCCCTGCTCATTACCCTTGCTGAAAACGTAAAGCCGCTGCTTATGTTTTACCTCATGGTATCTCTCAAATACTCCTTGTCCTTACATCCCTTCATTTGCCTATGGAAGAGCCAGTGATCTGTGCCAGGTTTGTTTTCTAGAAAGTAAAGTAAGAAAGAAACTATTTAGCTAATAATGGCAGTTCACACTGATAACACAAGCAACCTTTTTTCTTTCCTGAAGACAGAAAATTTTTTCTTTACAGGCAAGAAAAAATTTGATGATAAAAAAGAAAAAAATGGGTTGGGGTCATAGGGAGGACAGGTGAATGGGAAAAAGTAAGAATCAAGATCTATCATGTACAGGTACAAATTCTCAAGGATGAATGTGATCATAATGTATGCTTAAAATGTAACAATAAACTTAATAAAGAAAAAAAAGCAACCAAGGAAGGGGGAAAAAAAGACAAATAGGACCTTTTCAAAATTAAAAAAAAAAACTTCAAAGGACACTCTCAAGAAAGTAAAAAGAGGGCCAGAGATTTAGCTCAGTGGTCCTGGCACCTGCCTAGCAAGTGCACAGTCCCTGGTTTGATCCCCATTAACCACATGCAACAACACTGGATGCGGTGACTCAAGCCTACCAGCCATCAATACCACATACCACAGTGCCAGTCGTGGTGGCTCACGCCTATAATCCCAGCCCTTGAGAGGCAGAGACAGGAAGATCGCTGAGTTTGAGGCTTGCCTGGGCTGTACAGCGAGCTCAGGGCCAGCCTAAACTACAAAGTGAGACCCTGTATTAAAAAAAAAAAAAAAAGACAGCTCAGCTCAGGGGATAGAAGGAATATTTGCAAAACATATATTTAAAAAGGGTCTAGTGTCAAGAATATATAAAGTATTCCTACAGTTCAGCAACAAAGAGATTCAAAATCTGATTTTATGTATGAGTAAAGGATGTGAAGAGGCATTTATCCAGAAAATATACACAAATGACCACAAAGGAGAAGGAAATATGCCCAATACCATTAACCTTTGGGAAAATCAAAACCTTAAGAGCCTATTTTATAACCACTAGGGTGGCTGTAATTTGACAAAAGGAAAAATAAGTTTTGGGTGAGGATGTGGAAAAATATAATCCTCATATACTATTGGGATTTAAATGGTACAGACACTATGGTAATTTGTCCAGCAAGGCCTCAAAAAGTTAGATACAGAATTAATGACCCAGAAATTCCACTCCTAGATGCACACCCAAGACAGCCTATGCTTTTTGCACACAGAAAGGGTATATATAAATGTTCCTAGCAGCCAAAAACTATGGAACAATTCAAATGTCCACATGCTGGTGTTGGGACCAAGTCCCACCAAGCGACTATCTCTCTGGACGTGACATGATCTTAAAGTCCAACCAAGAGCTTTATTACCCAGCGGGGGGCCCTCTATGCAGAGGAAGGCGGTGAGTTGGACCAAAGTGCAGTGTTTAAAGGCAAAAAATCTACTACCCCCCGACCTGTTACCAGGAGGTTTCTATGCAGGAGCAACTAGATCATTCTATTGTTAAAGTGCAGGAACGAGTCATTACAGAAGCCAATAGCAATGATTAGACCACTAGTTACTATAGAATAGTGTGTTCTAAAAACGTACAGTCTGAGGCTGTGTGCATCGGTTGGGTGGACGGTTCCCAAGGAGACAAGTACTGGGGTTTTGGGGGGAGTTACAGGATACAAAGTGGAGGTTTTTAACAGAATGGCTGTTTTTATGTCAAGTTGGGTCTTACCCTGGTGAATAGAGAAACAAAGTACAGTGAATCCATAGAATTCTTTTGGGTATATACATAGAAATAGAGTTGCTGGGTCATACAGTATGCTATGTTTAACTTTTTGGAGGACTGCCAAAGTGTTTCTGGGAATTCTTAGATGTTTTATCTACTACTTGAGGTACAATATGCAATTTGAAATCAGCAGTCAATGACATTCATGGCCATGTGCGATACAGGTTTACAGAGCCATTTGAAAGTCAGACACTCTTTCACCGAGGGGGTACTGTGCCAGGGACTCTGCCGGGGGTTAGGACACAAAGATCAGTGAGACACAGTTACTGCTCCACAGGGCTCACAGGCCAGAAAGGGGCAGGGAGCTGGAATTACAAAGGCAGAGAGGCAGCCAGGTGGCTCAGGCCTGGAGGGGCTTACACTCTAATAGGGAAAAGTTATAAAATAAATAAATACACATGCACAAACAAAACCTCATATGTAGCCAGAAGTTGAGTTGAGACAAGAACAGATTTTTATATAAACAATGGATCTTAGGCAAAGTTTGTTTTGATGGAAAAAGTGTGCTGAGAATTCTGGAGGTGACGTGGAGGGACAAATCCTGGCCTAGGGCTCAGGACACCACACTGCTCATGCCAACTGGGCCACTGGCTGAATGTACAGATACCTGTATTTTTCTGGGTGTCTGTTTCCCTGATTTTAGAGAGGAAGATGGTCTGGATCATCCTGCTAGCCATTCAAAGTTTGCACTAGTTGCTTCTCCTGCTGTAGTAAAAGATGGAATTGGCTTAATAAGGGAGAAAAGTCTCGGGGAAAGAATATAAAGCTTATTAGCAGTATTTCTATCTGATTGGAGCCACTGTTGGCATCTTAAAAAGGCTATTGTGGGCCAGGGATTTAGCTCAGTGGTTAAGGAGCCTGCCTTGCAAGCCCAAAGACCCAAGTTCGATCCCCGGTAACCACATACCACAGTGCCAGGTGTGGTGACTCATACCTGTAATCACAGGTCTCAGGACACAGAGGCAGGAGGATTGCCTCAGGGCCAGCCTGAACTACAAAGGGAGACCCTGTCTCAAAACAAAAAGGCTGTTGCACAGGCTTATCCTTATGGTGATTTGTAGGACCGACAAAATGTCTGCATGTGTGGCTGAGGCAGAAAAGGGGAAATGGAGTACCCCAGATGTCTCCCCAGGGGGAACGGAACTTGATGTCTGGCCAAGGGATCCAGTTGTTGTCACTGACTGCCCAGAAATGACACACTTGTGCCCAGTACTGAGGCTAAAGCCACGGGAGCCAGCCTGAGAACCGGAGCAGTGCAAGGTCTTAAAGAAGAGTTCACTGCACTTCCTAGTATGCCCAGAGGGAGAAGAAGATGCCTTCACCTTGCCAGAACTCAGAGCCCACCCTGGCCACACACTGTCCGTTCACGCTCAGCGCTCCTTCGTTCCTGCCAGGTTTGTCTTCTCTCCCTTCGTTACCTCTCGCTCCTCCGGCGTCCTTTATTCTCTTAGGCTTTCGGTCCTCTTCTGACTCCACTGGGCCTCCTGTAAATTCTGATCTCCCGGTCCGGCGTCACCCGCCTCCAGCGCCGCTCACAGTGTTGCTGCCGCCCGCTCGGCCTCCCTGCCTTCCCTGACTGCCCCTCGGGCTCCTGTCCTGACTGCGGCACCGCGTTCTTCCTTTTAAACCTCAACCCCTGGGAGATTCTGCATCTTCTCCGAGGTCCTTTCATCTGCACCTAGCTCCTCACTCCTGTACCCAGGCTGGTTCCTGAATGCCATTTCTCTCATCATCCTGCTGGTCTTGCACCTTTATTATTTTCTCTTTTGACATTTTCTAATGGACAGATTTGCCTGTCTTTTTTTTTTTTATTAAAAGCAAAACAAATGCCACTTCTTTTTGCCCATGATTCATACAAAGAAGTAATGGTAATTAACAAAAACAAAAGTAAATTTAACATTCTGACCCAATTTCATGATTATTTTTGAGACCGTGAGACAGAACTTCAGATAGGGTTATGGACTGGAAGGATATATTTTTAATTGAAACACCAATTCTTTTGGGTTGCACATTCAAAGGAACTGAAATGCCTAAGGAAGGCTGGCCACAAAAGAAAGTTTATTTTTATGATTCAGTGATACTCTCAAGAATACGATTTCTTTTATTGTTCTGTTTTTGCTTCTGAGAGGTCACCTGCATGTGAACTGAGCTCATCTGTGGTCTCAAGGTGGCTACAAACAGCTTCCTAACCTGTGGGCTTCCTTCTCGCCTCTGCAGGCGAGAGAAACTTCATCCCAGCGTTGCCAGTGCGAATCCTGAGGTTCACTCCGAGCCGCCTGGCGGAGAAGGCTGACCTCTGAACCAGCCGTGCCGGTCAGGGAGTGAGGTCACTGAGTGGCACAGCCTTGGTCAGGTGCTCTGTTACCATCGCTGAAGTGCAGTTTTTGTTCCTGAAATCATACAGCGTCCCTAGACTCAGTTAGAATGCTTGCCTTTACTCCCGTGCTTCCAGCATCTGCAGACTGGCTTGGCCCCCATGTCCTAAAGCAGCCCTAGACCTGTGTCTAGATATGATTGTTCAGCCTCAGCCTTCTATGTAAGTCAGAGCACTGGATATAAACAAACAGCATGTGGAAAACTTCAGGACTGTGTGCAGGGTGTGGCCAGAGATGAAGGGTGCAGAAAAGTAGGGAACGGAGAGAGAAGGGCCGTTTGGCCCTGTAACAGTGAGGAGGTGATGTCATGACTTCAAATTTCCAACATCTGCTGGGAGGCTCCTGTTGCTAAAAGCAGAACAGCTGATTAAAGGACAAAAAGAATAGAGCTACTGCTTCATTCTGACCGAAAAGGAAAAGCCAGTTGGTACAACAGAAGGTATGGGGAACATGGGAGGAAGTGACTGAGGCCCCTTGGAATTCGTAATAGCAGAGAGAGGGCACAAATGGGCATGTTCAGACACATCCTCAGGGTTTTCAAATCAGCATGAGGTAAAATGAGATCCTAGTGCTTTTCTAACGGGGACGATCACTTAAGATGAATTAGTCAGAAAAGGAGTGCTCACTGGGTCATCCTGGGTTATCCTGATGAGAAGGACACAGCGGAGATGTTAAAGAAAATGAATGTGCTCAAAAAACTCTGCAGCCCAGACAGATTTAGAAAGAACAAAAACAGAGTCTTGGAGGAGTGGCGTGTTGTCAAGACTGAGCCTATGTGGCACATCACTGCGCAAGGGGAAAAATCCTGAAAGGCTGATTGTGATCAATTGAGACTAGAAAAAATATTAAAACCAAAATGCTTTTTTTTTCCAGTTATTTTTTAAACAAGAAGATGGACAAAGAAGGAAGTGATGGTATCAAATTAAATGACAGACTAATAGAACTACTGAACTGCCATTTTTGAAGTACCTCTTTTTTAAGAAAAGGGGTTTCCTTTTTTTTTTTCTTGTAGTACTGGGGATCAAACTCAGGTCCTTGTACTTCCAATGTAGGCATGGTACCACTTGAGCTAGTTCCGCTGCAAGAAAAGGGGTTTTCAACATGGAAGGAGAGAACTGGTTCCAAAAGACAAAAGATGGTAGTAGAAGCATGAGCTCAATCTAGTGTATTCAGTAATTAAGGCAAATGAATTATATGCAGAGCTATTGAAGCAACTCAGGATAAGGGCTTCTTTCAGAGACGTTCATTTCTGAATCCATAAAATCTGTGAATATGCTACCTTACATGACATACACCATAACAAGACAAAAACCAAGCCCCCGAAAGCTTTGCGGCTATGATCAAATCCGTCATCTATATGGGCCCTATGTGATCACAGAGGTTCTCATGAGAGGGAGGTAGGAGAGTCAGAGAAAAGAAAGATGATCTGAGGGTAGGAACAAAGGCTGGGACGTTGCCACTGCTGGGGAGGGCTGTGTGCCAAGAAACGTGAGTCAAGAGGTGTGGGTGGCTTCTAGATGCTGAAGAGGCTGGGGAATGTGTTTTCAAAGTCTTTGGGAGAAATAGCCAGCAGAGAGGTTGATTTTAGCCAGTGGAACCATTTTTAAACTTCTGGCCTTCAGAGCTCTAATATAAAAGAAACAAATCTGTGTTGTTGGAAGCCAGAAAGTCCTTGATAATTTATTATAGCAGCAGTAGGAGAGGAATACAGGATCGTTGCTCCAGACTTGGAAAACCACTGTAGAAAGGAAAAGGAAGGTGGCCGCACTACAGTCTTAAAATGGGCATTAACATAAGCACAAACTTGCTATTAATTCATGGTGAAATTTTACATTGGATTTTTAAACAAGTGGCTTGCAAGCGTGCAGAAAAGTAGGTCAGCACTATGAGTAAAAGTAAATAGTCACTTATTTCCAAATAAGGTGAATTGAGATGAAAGTTATCAGATTTATTATATATGTTTGTAGCAAGCAAATAAATGATTCAAAATAAGGCTTTGGATAAATGGTGTATGATAATTATGCAGAGAAGATATGCAAATTAGACTGACTGGTAGAGAATTTAGGTGGATTCATAGTTAACTGACACTGTATCCCAAGTATGTTGACTTAATAAATCAAAGGTATTTTGGAAAACAAAAATAAAAACCAATCTTCTCTGCTACCTTTGGCCAAATTATACTGATATACAATAATACACAGATATACACACATATTCTTAAATCAACATGGATGGGTATATAAATGGTATAGTTACTAAATTTATGGGGAAGATAATGTTAATAGGTGAGTAAAAATAATTAGTATTTAAAGGGTCTTTCTAGGTTGAAAAAATGAACAGAAGCTGGTAAAATAAGATTGAACAGGAGGGTATACAAATTTTGGCATTAGGTTAAAAATGTAAAAATATAATATAAACAATATAAGATGGGTCTAGAATGGAATCAGTTTTCATTTTCAGACAAAGTAGTATTTGGTTACCTTCATTGATGATGAGTGGAATTTGAATCCAGAGGAATGTGATCAGATTGCAAATCCATCCTGGATTGCATTTAGGGGAGCAAGATCTTCACATCTGTCCCTGTCTGGCTACTGCAGAGCCTACATCTATACTTGTGCAACCAGAACATACAAATATGCAGGTGTGTCCTGGGGCTAGAGCAAAGCGGCTGGTTAGAATGGAGGGATTTCATAATGAGGATAAGAGAAGAACCAAATTGGCAGGTGGTGAAGCCAAACTTCAGGAACTGGGCTCTTGAACTCAGCCTGCCATCGGAGCTGTATCTTTTAGAGAGCAAGGAGGTTCTAAACATTTCTAAGTAGGAGTAGGGGTGTAAGAGTTGTGTTTTTGAAGTTAGACTTGACATTTTATGTGATATGGAAGCAATGGGATAGAAAAGTAATACAGTGTGTGGGTAAGTGCTCAACACAGGGATAGAATGCTCATCCTCAATTTCTTGACATTTAAGTCTGGGCCTACCTCTCAGTGCCTCAGTTTCCTCAACTGCACAATGTGAATAGTAATAGTATCTATCTTGTAGAGTTTTTATGTGGATTAAAAAAGCTAAAATATAGCTTTTAGAATGGTTCTTGGTACATAGGAACTCTTGGGAATTACCTGTTATTGTAATTCAAACTTGGAATGTGTGGGCTGCACAGAGCACAAGGAGGGCAAAATCTAGAGATCTTCTTGTTTACTTGGACACGCCCCTCTCAAGTCTTCCAACCTTTGCCCATGGGAGGGGTACAGTATGGAAGCCTCCCATGTGCTCCATCTGCCTCAGGGCTTTCCCTTCCCATGAGCCCAGACTCACATAGCTGCTTGGCTCTTACATTTTATTTCCTTAACCACCTTTTCATATGTGCGTGTCCTACTCTATATGACTTCACTCTGTCCAGCTCTGACCACAGTAAGATGATGCTTTACCTATTTCTTTTTATCCTTCACAACATCTACTGGACTTTCTGGCATGTAGTGCTGTTCCAAAACTGAAGACAGAGCCCAAGATCTACAGAGGCTTGGTTCTAGGAAAACACACACACACACTGTTACACTACCACAGATACTAAACTCTGCAGACACTCAGGTCCTATACAGCATATAAAGAGCAGAGTTTTGGCATAAAATCTAAACACATCCTCCAACAGGCCTTAAAGTAGCTCTAGATTACTTAGGATATCTCATATGATGTAAATACAGTATAAGTAGCCTTTTATATTGTATTATTTAGGGAATATAAATAAGGAAAAATGTACATGCTCAGTACAGATGCAGTTTTTACACATATATTTTGATAGGTGGTTGGTTGGTTCTTTTGATGCAGAGCTCACAGATGCATAGGGTCAGCTATGTTGCTAAATGAGTGGGCTAACTTGATAATGATCCATGTTTCCAACCCTGTGTGGGGCAGTGGTGGCACCTGTGATGCCAGAGAGACACAGAAGCCAAAAGTAAATTAGTTTCATAAGTTAGTGTTTCCAATTTGGGGTTATAGGTCAAAATTACTTGGAGTAAAACTAAAGCTAGACCTATCTCTTTCACTGTGTATAAAAGAAAATTCACAATGGATTCAAGATTTAAACATTAGAAACAATAAGCCTGCTGGAAAACAGGTTAGGTAAAGCTCTTGGAGACATTGGCATAGGCAGAGACTTTTAGAATAAAACCTCTATAGCACAAGAACTAGCAGAAAGAATCAATAAATGAGATCTCATCCTACTAAAAAGCTTCTGCACAGTGAAAGAAGTCACTGGCACTGCTAAAAGACAACCAACAACATGGGAAAAAATCTTTACTAGCTGTTTATCAGACAAAGGGCTATTATCTACAATATATAAGGAACTTAAACAGATCAGCCTCCCCAAGTTCAAAGACCCAATTCAAAAATGGGCATTTGAAATGGACACTTCTCAGAGGCAGAAGTCAAAGCAGCTAAGAAGCATATGAAGAAATGCTCAACATCACTGGTCATTTGAGAGATGCAAATGAAAACAACACTGAGATTTCATCTCACTCCACACAGAATGGCCGCTATCACAAAATCAACCAACAATAAATGCTGGCGAGGCTGTGGGGAGAAAGAAACCCTTCTCCACTGTTGGTGGGATTGTAGACTTGTGCAACCATTGTGGAGATCTGTGTGGAGATTCCTCAGAAAACTAGGACTAGAGGTCCCATTTGACCCTGCTATCCCCCTGCTAGGAATATACCCAAATGAATTTTAAAAATCACAGTGGAAAGACAGATGTACACCCTTGTTCATAGCAGCTCAGTTCGTGATAGCCCAATCTTGGAAACAACCCAAATGCCCATCAACTGGAGACTGGATAAAGAAGATGTGTGTGTTTTTTAGTGGAGTATTATTCTGCCATAAAGAATGACAAGATTCATTCATTTATGTGCAAATGGATACACCTGGAGGACATATTAATAAGTGAAATAAATAGATCACAGATATGCAAATACTGGATCTTTTCTTTGATATGAGCACCTGTAGATGTAAATGAGCTCTAGAAAATATGACAGTTTTTGTAGAATGGGAAATTTCCAAAGGAAATTTGGTGTGGGAACGTAATGAGGGAAAGGAATAAATATGATTCTGAAAGAAAATAAAAGAGCATGTATATAGGGGCTGGGGAGGTGTGGGTGGGTAGGGATGTGGGCAAAAATGAGAATTAACTTGTGTCATATACTGGTACAAATTTCCCAGTGTTGTGTGTGATTGTGAGACGTATATAAAATGTGCCAATGAAGAATTCAGTTAAAAAAAATTACTCGGAGTAAAGTTCCAGAGACACTAAAGAACAACTCAGTGAGTGATTTTAGTTTCTTTTTATCTGGCCAGTCTCTCTTAAGTTGATCACGAATTAAATGTTTACATTTTGAAGATGTCACCTGCCAAAAAATGTCGAATGGTATAATAGTACCATGTGTGTTTTTCCAAAGAGAATATTGTGAAATTATGAAAATGAAAATGCACAGTGTATATGATTGGATTCCACTTTAATTATGTGGCATCAAGGTTAAGATGCTAATGAGTTTGGGTGAGTTTCAGTCCTTCGTGGCTCCCTGAGATTCTTCTTTCTTTCACTTTCTTTTGATGCATCCTTTGAAGGAACTATCCTCATCTGGCAAGTCTCTATAAACACATGATCTTGAAGATGGCTTTTACTACAGAATTGAGTAACAGGTCAGCACACAGGGGAAAGATAGGTTGATATTCCCTATATTTTTTAATCTTTCCCACTATGATCCCAGTACTTTCTATACTATCCCACATACCTACATAAGGAGGGCAAGTAAAGAATATTCTAGAAATGCTTTTTATCCTTCCGAAAATATGAGCTATTGCATCAAACACCAGTTAATGGACTAGGAATAAAAGACTACTATCAACCTAACACTGAGTGCAGCTATTTGTGGTTATAAATCAGATAAGATGCTTAAAAACACTAATTAACTTTAGAGGGAAAAGTATAAATCAAAGTGCCATATTCACTTTACTAGATTCAAGGAAATAATCTGCATGACTTTGGTGAGTAGAGAAGCCAGCAATTGAAAAAACAAAAGAAATGGGCAGGAAAAATAGGTCTCATAAGAATAATCTTGCCTTGTAGTAAAGGTTGGTAGACAGTAATTGATTGGTAGAAACTACCCATGAGCTAAGCCTAAATGTGAACACAATTCACATTTTCACCTTAAATGCCTGAGTAGGGTTGCTTTGTTTTGTTGATATTGCTGTTAAGGAAAAAGAAAATCATGAGTCTGGACGTCCTTCCCTGTAATATTAACCATCTGCTCAAATGTAACCTACTTATTTGCTGGCTGACATTCTACTGTGGCTCTTTCTCTTCATAGTGATTATGAAATATCCCTACTGGTGACTGCTGTCCACCAACATAATGGAACAGTTGTTTGGAGAATGGCTTCCAGGTTCTTCAACTACAAGTCCACGTTGCCTCACATTTTTAAAACTCACATATTAAGATTCTAAGGAGGTGGCCAAGTAAGCCCATGTTCCTTGTGTAAACCTTCCAATTAAAATATGTCTTGGCATCTTTTTTTTAGAAGGTTGGAAGGATTGAGCAAAAAAATCCAAGGCCAAGGTCAACTGACTCTGGTTGAAAGTAAAAAAAAAATGGACCAAAGTCTGTTTTTTCAAGATCCCTCTAGGATCAAAGAAGAAGTCATTCCTCCATTAGTACTCTGTGGCTGTTGAGACAGGCGTTAGCCCCAGTTGTCTTCACAAAAAGAGGTTGAAAATAATGCTTAAAATAAGTGACAAAGTGCTGCCTTTAATTTGAAGAACTTTGTAGCAAAACCTAGATTCAGTAAACACAAGACTCTCAAAACACCTCTCAAACTTTAACTATTTTGCTGAAACTGACTTGGTCCATTGCCTATATGGGTTTTTCCCATTTGTGTCCATGGTCTTACATGTAAATTATCCAGTTAATCCTGGGAGAAATTCTAAGAGAGTTTGGAGTGATACCCATAATTAGCAATGCCCCAGAAGTTTTCCTATCTGCCTAAAATGTGACTGAGCCTTAAAGAAAAGGGAAGTGTTAATTTTTTTGATTGCATATGTAAAAAAAATTATAAACAAGTGCAATGAGAAGCGAGGTGAGGGTTCTTGCTGCAAGGTTCCCAGTGAAAGATTATGTCCAGTTTGCCTTTGTTCAGCAATCGCTATTTTCCATTTACCTATAACTCTTGTGAATTACTCAGATGATGTCACTATACTGGGGCTTCTTGGGCCGGAGTCCTAGGAATCTGTCTGGGCATTTTCCTACCCTTACCTTTCTGCCGCAGGTGTTCGGTTCTCATTCCCTTGGGAGAGAATGCCATAGCCCTGAAGCCTTAGTGTGTAGAGGAGTAGATGCAGGCAGAGGACATGGAATGACTGCTCTCATCTCTCACTCAGAGGTTCTGACCACCGAGTGAAGGATACAGAAGCCAAGCGTCAAGAGGCGGGAAAGACGCAGCTCATGCTGGAATTCCAGACCCTCTCCTCACAACCACTGGGTGATGTATGGGTTGCTCTTGAAGGCAGAAATCTGTTGTTTCAAGTTCCCTGGCTTTCATCCTCAACTGTTGGCCATGATTTTGGGCCAGCTGAGATGGATTCCATATTGATGGGATTTACATTGCTCTACTTAAAAAATGTTTCCTTGAGCCAGAGATTTAGCTCAGTGGTTCCAGCCCCTGCCTCGTAAGTGCAAGGTCCTGAGTTCGATCCCCAGAAACCACATACAATGCTGGGTGTGGTGACTCGCGCCCACCAGCCATCAATGCCACATACCACAGTGCCGGGCGTGGTGGCTCACGCCTGTCATCCCAGCACTCGGGAGGCAGAGGCAGGAGGACTGCTGAGTTGGAGGCTTCCCTGGGCTACATAGTGAGCTGAGGGCCAGCCTGAACTACAAAGCGAGACCCTATCTAAAAAAAAAAAATTCCCCTTTCACTCGGCCTAGAGCAGGTTGTTTCTCCTTTTTACCTTTTTCTTGTGCAGAGATTAAATACTCTGCAAGGAGTTCATGGATTTATGCCATGCAGCTGGCAGTGGTAGATCATAGCACAGAAATCTAGTTGCTTCTTTTGTCTGAGATGAAAACCTACACCT
Organism: Thryonomys swinderianus; assembly: GCA_004025085.1. Classification (NCBI taxonomy): domain Eukaryota; kingdom Metazoa; phylum Chordata; class Mammalia; order Rodentia; family Thryonomyidae; genus Thryonomys; species Thryonomys swinderianus. The sequence goes on from PVIC010001953.1 coordinate 27,666, forward strand.
CCGGACTGGGGGAAGGGCCCCCGCTGCAGCGCTGCTTGATCTAACATTTTAACATTGTCAAAAGGACAGATTTTCTGATGCAGCTTGTCTCCTGTTGCAGAAGTTTGCATTTTTAGTCATCTGAACATAACTGAGATTAGGGAATTGAGACTAAAACATGACTTCATATAGTTTTCTGGCCACTTTAGAGGTTAGAATGTGTAGCTGAAGTGGCATAAATATACCCAGTACTGATGGTGATTCCTGCAACTTGCTATCAGTGTAGGAGACAACTGGACAAAAACTTGAAAAGAGAGTCATCCACTGACACTTTGGGGAATAATTGTAGGAAACATACAGTAGTATAGAGAGAGATAAGATAATTACGAACCCCTCCCTATGGGCATCTTCATCAGATAAGTGTGGCTAGGAGGATTTCCAACTTCAAACCTAAAACGATGTTGAAGATTCATTAAAAAAAGAAAAACAAGTAGCCATTGAAAAATGCCAAGTGAATAGAACTAGTTCACAGCAGACACTGTTCTGTCACTTAACCCAATGATTTCATTCATCTCCCGTTTACCTTTCCCTGATAATCTTATATAACAGTACAGTGAAACCCTTGCATCTCTTAAAATGGCTGGGGGCTGGAAAGGTAAAAGGTGTAAGCACAAGGATTAAAATCAGTGCTAGGACCAAACACTTGCCACAGTGGGAGGGACAGGAATGAGGTTCCTAAAGTCAAGTAGATCTGGGTTTGAAGCCTTATTCTACAAGAGCTCTGTGATGCCAAGCAAGTGAAGTCTGTTTAGGTGAGCCTTCATTTCTTCTATAAAGTAACAAAATAATCCTTACCTTGGTAAGTTGTTAACAGGGTTAGCAATAATACACATAAACTTGTCTTCCCTGTGGTAACCCTGTAGATTAGGTGTAAAGGAATGTTGATGGGTAACACCATGGAGTCAATGTGTGTAGACAAGCTAGAATTCATCAAGTCTACTTGTCAGTGTATTTGGTCCCAAGGGAAGCCCAGTCTATTGCCAGCTCACTAGAAACTGATAGGAAATGTACCACTGTGAGGAAACAAAGCTCTTCTTTAATGTCCATGGTATGATAGGTCTTTGAGTGCCAACTTATTTCTTATAGACAAAGAAACATATATATGAGGCAGAATCACCACTTTGTATTAGATGTACTGAACTCTGAACTTATTACATCTCTAGGGAAATCTAAGATCTACTGCTCACATTTATCTTTTCTAGTGTATATCATTTACATCGCTTGTTGGCAGGTTTGGGGGTAAACCAAACCCAGAATTTTCTAAAACCTCATCCAAGTCATTATTTTTGTCAGTCCTCAAATTTAGAACATCTTTTTGTGGTTTTGTCTGGATTACTAACTTAAGCCCCAAAATAGTCAATTACACAGATAAAGAACATCTTGAGAAGTAGAAGGAAATACGGCACAGACAGCGTTTGGCAGACAGAATCTGGCTTACTTGATTTCTTCTTGAAGAAAGCAAGAATAAAATGAGAATAATTTGGGATGTTCTATCAGTACGATTGATTCAATCATTTCCTCAAACTTGTGTTGCTCCCTTGAAGACCCATGTTGTCAAGGGAGAGAATCTGACTGGTTCAGGGCAGGTTATACGCTCAGAGTACCACCCACATATCTTCTAATCATGATTCTTTTTCAAGGATAAGGCAAAGGGGAACTGAGTGGGTAAAAGCACTGGGTGCCTCTCCTTCAGTTAAGACTCATACTAGATGGGTTATAGTCTCTGGATGTCATAGACTCACAGTCTCTCCGTGGAGGTAAACTACCTTTGCAGAGTAAAACTAGAAAATGATTAACCAAAACCTGTCTTTGTGTTGTACCTAATTCCAGAGCTAATGGTGTCTGTAACTGTTAGCAGATTATTTATGCTATTTGCAACAAGCTTCTGTATAATTTAATATGAAAACTTCTATAGAGCATCACAGAGCCCAAACACTGTAGGCCATTTTAAAAAAGAAGTCTGCCAGGCCAGAGATTAGTGGTCTTCACTTGCTTTGGAAACCACAGCTCCTCATATATAGCCCTTACCCTCAGCCACAGTTCTCTTTTTTATAGTGACCTTCTCTCCCTTGTTCCTTCAGATCAAGAAGTTTTGTTTTGTTTTGTTTTTTGAGACAGAGGCTCACTTTGTAGTTCAGGCTGGCTCTGAGCTCACTATGTAGCCCAGGCAAGCCTCGAACTCAGCAATCCTCCTGCCTCTGCCTCCTGAGTGCTGGGATTACAGGCTTGAGCCACCACGCCCGGCTCAGATCAAGAAGTTTTTGAAGCGATCTCTGGTATAATCTTTCTCAGTAGTTTCCAACATGCTTTTATTGGTTTCTCTGAATCCTGTGTACAGTTTGGTATCTAGTCCCTTGTGAAGGCCCATTGATAGTGTCAATCTGAGAAGTTGGCTGAAAAGCTTAACTAAGTGGGCTCAGCAGTTCCACACCCCAGGATATGAGGACCCACACTAGGGTGACTCATTGCCTGCCTATGTGGCCTAAAGGGAAATGAGGGAGGACAGATCTGCTTCTCTTCCTTCAGAGGTGGCCCAGTCCTGGAGGTCATCTCCTAGCTTCCAGTGCGGACTCTTTGGCTACTGGTACAGATACTGCAGCCTTCCACTGAAGACCCATCAGCCTCCTGATAGGGACTCACATGGGACACTGCAGTGACCTCCACATCTTCACTTCAATCCTTTAGTCTCCAGTGTGCAGCAGACCTTCTGGACTCTTCCTCATCTGACTCAGTGGGTGGCCATTGTAAGGCAATCTTGTAAATTCATATATATTTGTATATCTTGTGTTATATCTGTTTTTCTAGTAAAAACTGGTTGATACAGATTTTGGTACCTACTTTGGGGTCACTGCTGTGAAGTTGCCTGGTCATGTGGCTTAAGAGCGTTGGAAATTAATTTGGAGAGATTTTGACAAACTAGCCAGAGGCAGCCCTAGTACACTCTAAATGATATGGGAGACAGTTGTCAGAGCCTAGAAAACAGAGTATGATGGAAATCCTTCCAGTTAGGATGAGGCTCAGAAGTCTTCTCCTGAGCAGGGGATTTAGCTCAGTGGTTCTTGCATCTGTCTGGCAAGCGCAAGGTCCCAAATTAGATCCCTGGGACCACATCTCACAATGCAGGGCACAGTGGCTCACACCTGTAATCCCAGCACTCAGGAGGCAGAGGCAGGAGGATCACTGGGAGTTCAAGGCTCAGCTGGGCTTCATAGTGAGTTGAGGGCAAGTCTGAACTACTAGGCAAGACCCTGTCAAAAAAATAAATTTTAAAAAAAGAGCTCTTCTCTTGAGAAAGACTACATTGGCTGCTAGATAGCAGGCAGTGTAGGTTGTGCTTTGACAGGAAGTTGGTCTGCTTTTTTGCTTATGTTTACAGATGCTGCCAGAATGGCAGAAGAATTTCAATGTGGTAGTGTTGGGATAGTGACATGGTTACTGTTGCGGGCTGTTGTAGAGATCTATGTTGGAGATTAAGGGGGAAGAGCCATCAGGTGACTGGGCCAGAGGTAGGCTCCAGTGGAACTGTGGACTACAGGATAAATAGAGGAGAACATTGTTGTTGAGAAGGAAAAGAACAGTGCAAAAATGATCTGAGGTCTTTTATCAGGAGAGTGTATTTGGAATACAGGGGAATCCTTTGGAGTGTCTCTTAGGGTGGGGTGCCCTTTTGTTAAAGTTAATAGGAAGCAAGGATTGTGATTGTAATACCTCTCTTAATAAGATTTTACTATAGTAATACCTTTTGCATATTTTCTTTTGATGTGAAAATAAGTGCAATAAGAATTTTATATTTGCTATATTAATATAAATCTGAGTAGACTATGACATGTTAATTTTTCACAAATCTGCCGCTGGAGACTATGATTTAAGGAACTATGTCTGGTTATCAAGTTGACCAAGGTTGGACTGTAGTGGATTAATTAGTGGTCAATTTGGAATGCCAAGCAGAACTGAGTCAGTGCGGTTCTGGGCATGGAAGAGCCTCTTGAGGATTGCTGCCAATGGCACAAAAGGAGAAGTGGCGGGGACAGTTGTGTGCTGCTAATTTTTCTGGAGAATCAGGCTGGTTTCCCTGATTTGAACTTGGCTGTTATTATTGTCAGGCGAGCTTGGGCACTCACTGTCACTGGGAATGGCTGCTGTTATCATCGGGTGATCTTTTTCTTGAGTGTCACTTCCTGGTACTTCCAGTGCAGACTCCTCAGGCTGGTGGCACAGATCCTTCAGCCCACAGGCACAGGCTTTCTAGCTTCCACCCCTGGCCTTTGCATCTTCCTGGTGTAGATCATCTATCACGGACTTGATTGAGACATTGCTGTGGGCTCTGAGCCTCTAGCTGGACTTATGGAGGACAATGACTTAAGCTCTAGGCTCTCAGCCTATCTTGTGTGGAACACTGCTGAGGAATCCAGATTGGATTCTCTGGGTGCCTACTGTGTGGACAGATGTCTTATACTCCTCTGCATTTAACTTTTTGGGAGACATTATAAATAGTCCTAATAAATTACTTATCCTGTATTAAATCTATTCCCTTGCCAACCCTGACTACAATGTCCCTCAATAAGCTCTCCTTAGTTGTCTTGTTTGAATGTAGTAGGTTCTGTATTTGCTGAGCAAACTCTACCTGTGACAGGTGGGTAATATTGTTCCAGTTTTACAGTTGAAGAAAGTGTGGTCCAACAGCATGTTGAGATTCAGTGCTAACTACGGGCTTATGCCCACACTATCCATCCATAAAGCCCTCTTTCTTAACGATGTATACCCAGCTGTCTTCATGTTAAAGAAAATTCATTGCATCAGCTGATTTACTACCCTCCAGTCTTTGGAAGGTTATCTTATGCATGAGGAGGTATTTTTGGAGGAGTGACCCTTTTGTCCCGTAGATTCAGCTTTGTCCCTTCTACTAAATGTGATCTGAGTTGTTGTTTTCCAATCCTGAAGAACCTTTCCTTCTCTGCTTGAAAACACTTGCTCTTCTTTCACTCAGGAATACCTCCTGAGATTTTGATATTTGTAATCCTATTAAGCAGATCTCTTAAACATAATTACTGGAAAACAACCTTAATAAAATCTGACTTAAGGCAAGTCCTAATATACCAACTCAGAGAGGAACCTAATTAGCTAATTTTTCCCTACTCTCCATGCCACAAAGCACATTAAAGCTATAAATGGCCTAAGAGATTATCCAAGCTCTTAACCTCATTTGGATAATAGAGACTCTCTTAAAATTTGAAGAAAACAAAACAAAACAAAAACAACGAACCTTATTCAAGAGAAATGCATGTTCTGTTTCTTTCACATCCATACACATGCAAATACACACACACACACATACACACAAACACACACACATCTCCTCTGTGATTTTGCTTGGTTTTTGGCCTCTACGCAGCCTCACACACTTGAAGGCTTTGCACTGTGTTTTCTAGGGGCTGTCCTCCCCACCATCTTTTCCCTGTCCTGCAAGGCAATTGACACATGCCTTTTATGATGTCAGCTGTGAACACCACAAGTCAGAGCTTTGCAAACGATGCACTGATCTTAAAAATCTCTGCTTGAAAATGACATCTCACTGCTCGTCACATTTCATTGGCCAAAGTGAGCCACACAGCCCTGAGTAGACCCTAGGCAGGTAGCACAGATAATTGTATGGGTAGGAAAGCCAGAGGAGGCAACAAGGGATTTGAACTTTTTATTCTAAGCTCTTTTACTATCCCAGGGCTGCCACAGCTTTTTCAGACTCGTCAGGGATACCGTACAGGCTTGTCATCAACCCGAGAGGGCTGTTTCTGATGCAAAATTCAGTCAAAGCTGGAGGCTTCTGTTGCTTTTATTGGTAAATGCTGGTTTTCTGTCACAGTTCATTTAAGATGCTTTCACAACAAAGGAGGCTCACAAAATGGGGTGGGTTGTCAGTGAATTTAGACTACACTCATTTTCCAAACTGAAAATTTTTTCTCTTTATTATCTGATTGCACTTACATGTCTTTTTTTTTTTTTTTTTTTGAGACAGGGTCTCACTTTGTAGTTTAGGCTGGCCCTGAGCTCACTATGTAGCCCAGGCAAGCCTGGAACTCAGCAATCCTCCTGCCTCTGCCTCCCGAGTGCTTGGATTACAGGTGTGCGCCACCACGCCCTGCACTGTGGTATGTGGTATTGATTGCTGGTGGGCGTGAGTGACCATGCCCAGCATTGTATGTGGTTACTGGGGATCGAACTCAGGACCTTGCATTGTGAAGCAGGCACCGGAACCACTGAGCTAAATCTCTGGCCCCCGCACTTATGTGTCTTTTGTTTCTACTCCTTACTGATTATTCCTGGTCCACCTCAGCTTGGGACCCATAATGTTCCCAATACAAATAATAGCACAGAGGAGCCCTGGATTTTTCTTATGCTAGTAATTGATGATATTTTGACTCCTCCTCCCATCCCATATCTCCATTCATTAATTCATTCCACAAATTACTGAATGCTGGCATTGCTCTGAGAGCTGTAAGAATGCTTCAGTTACAAAATTTACAAAATGTGGTGTGATGTAGTTGCTCAAACACGTAATGTCTGTGAGTGTGTGTGTGTGTGTGTGTGTGTGTGTATTTACATTTTGAAATCCATATGGGAGAATGATTAAGAGCACACACTCTGGAATCTGACAGCCTAGGTTAACACTTGGATGCCACCACTCAGTGCAAGGCCTAAAATTTCAGGCCCTTATATGAAGCTCTCTAGGCCTTAGTTTCCTTATGTGTTAGATAGAGATAACGACACTACTAAACACTTGGGCTGTAGTGAGAATTAATTGAAATAACACATGTAAAGCATTTACCACAGGACCTGGCTTGGAGAAAGGCCTCAATGCACTTAGCTATTATTGTTATCAGAATGCTTGCCAGAGGATAGGAATGGCATTTGACGGGAGGAGAGAGCATGGGCTTTGAACCTCCACACCAAGAGCAAATCTGGGCAAGTACTTGCTCCTCTGAGCTTTCCTGCTTCAGTAGTATGAGAGTCCCCTTCATCCGGAAGGGCATTCGGGAGGACCCCCCTAGGGATACAACCCTACTCTATCTAAGATGGTCCCTAGCATGCTGGAGACAGTTAATAAATATGAGTTCTTTTGGAAGCTGTGAGGCATGGTGATGAGCAAAGAAGACCTCTCTCGCATGCCTTCCAGGAGTTTATAATCTGATGAGGGGGTTAAAGCACAGTTGCATCATGACTGTAGATAATCCAAAATGGGAGGGCAGTGAAGAGCTGCAGCTAAAAGGCTGTGAAAGTTTGCATCAGGTGTGTTTCTCGAAGAGTTTCTGAGCTGAGCTACAGCGGTGCCTCTGTTCACAAACTCAGTTCTCTCCACAGTTCTGGACACAAACTGAACAGCACAAGAAACAAGTCAGATTTCCTTATCAGGTCAACATTGACCACAAACATTGAGTTTGATGCGGTACTTGTCCAGCTCAGTTTGCAGCATGAAGCGTGGAAAGAATCAAGTTTGTGAGCATACTGGTTTTGCTGAGAAGAAATGTTCTTTCCTAAAAAGATATTTGATTAACAAACACCACTTGTTTTCCTTTCTCTCTCTTTCCTTATAATCCCTTCCTCATCCTCAAACCTAAAAATATCCTATTACCTTTCCTGCCAGTACAGTTTGCTTATATACTATTTTTTTGGTTGTAATATTTACAGCAGTTCACTTAGGATTCAATGCTCTGGCTTCCTGGAAGCACTTCTGGTAAGACTAACTTAAAACTCAGAATCAATGAACAAGTAGGAGAAATGTTTTTCCTGAGGCAGCCCTCAAGCGAGGTGGGTTTAACTTTGGCTCTTAGTAGTGGTTTCATACGCTGCCTCCTGTGGCCAATTGCATTTCTCCACCTATTATCATATCAGATGCCTTGGAAGTGCCCGAACTCCGGCATTCTTAAAGATGTCAGAGTCTAGGATCTCTTTGGGTGTGTTATTATTTCTTTTTAGTCTTGGTAAGTGGACTTGCTTGACATTGGAGGAAGCCTATATTTTCCTTTAATGTGACTCTTGCTGGACATGCCACGCGACATTGAAAGAGAAGATCATTTCCCTACAGCTAAAGCTGCCCTGTTGCAGGAGATTTACCAAGAGACATGCAAGTGTTTGCCTGGTCTTCCCAGAGACAACTCAGGAATGTCTTTGTCTGTAGGTAGTTTTGTTGCTTCTGCCCCCCTGCAACGTAGCAATACCTCAATTGACTATGAAATTAACCAGAGTATGGTACTTTAACTATCAAATGAGCCAATGAATTTGCAAGACCTGTATACCAAGACATAACCAATGAAAGATGCCAAATACCATGTTTTTGTAATCTAACCTTCCCAAAAGGGAAAACTAACACCATTTTAGAAGAAAATAGGGTCAGTCATTTCAGCACCTGAGTGCAGCCTGACCTGCTGGCATTAAATAAAGTTTGCTATGCCTCAGCAGATCTTTGCATGTATTTCTTACTCTTGGACTTTCCTAAGTGAGCCATGATTTAGAGTTTGTTTTTTTTAATCTTCATTTCATTTATGTAATTTTCTTTTATAAATTGAATTCTTTATTGGTACATTTTATATAAACATCATGATCACATCCAACATTGAATATTTGTATCAGTATATGGCATGACTTAATTCTCATTTTTTCCAATTCCCTGACCCACCCTACAACCCCAACCACCTATATACACATGCTTTGTTTCCTTTTTTAATATCACATTTTTTCTTTTCCCTTGTTACTTACCTCTACCCTTTTCCCTTTGAATATTTTCTATTTTGTAATATCTATCATACATTTGAGAACTCATTTACATGTTCAGATTCTCATACCAGAGAAAAGATATGGTATTTACATATCTGTGACCTATTGATTTCACTTATAAATATACTCTCAGGGTATGTGCTTTTGAGAACAAAAGACTCAAACTTATCATTCTTTCAGGCAGAGAAATACTCCATTCTATATTTTAAAAATATCTTCTTTATCCAGTTTCTAGTTGATGGGCATTTGGGTTGTTTTCAAGATTTGGCTATCACAAACTGAGCTGCTATGTTTTATTTATAGTTTTTATGACAACATGAAACTTGTCCAGGGAGATCCTAGGGTCAGCCAGACTTTTTCCTTGTCCCATTGTATGAGACTTCAGGAGTTAAATTACTATGTTCGTATATTCCCAAATTCTCCGTCCTTTTGCCCCATGAGAGCAGTCTGTATCTAATGACATAGTTGGATACTTTTTCATTGCTTTTCATTCTGTATCCCGTCTACTGAGATGTTACAGATTCATGGTCATTCTGCACCTATGATATTTTGGTTAAGGCTTATTCCAATCCCAACACAGGAAAAAGTTATTTTATACAGTCTGACTTGCTCGCTGTACTTATTAGTGGTAGAAACAGGGCAGTGATTCTCTTCTTTGAGATTTTTATCTGGGACTGAGAAAGTTTTAGCCCGGTTTCTTTGTGAGGACTGGAGCTACAAATGTGACAGTGAGGGGAGTGGGATGCTGATTTTTCTCCAGTGGGAACCCATGTTCAGAGAGAGAAAAACAGATAGAGCAGGCATATGCGGGAAGGAGAAAGAGTAGAGAGTAGAAGGTCTGGAAATACTTGGAGCTTTGGTTCCCTTTCTTCCTGAGCCCCACTTGTACCTGTTTTCTGGTAGACTGGATTCTCCATTAGTTACTCTAAGACGCCTTCACATGTTTCAATTATCTCTTATTGGTACAGGTTGATTTCTGTTTCAGATAAATCAGGAGTGCTAACTGGCACAGTGCTCTCTATTGGATTTCTGAGTTTATGCTTTTGATAACAGGTAACCACAAGAGAAGTAGGTTACTCCTCAGCACTCTTCCAGCTTTAAGAAAAACATTAAAACCTCAAGGTTCTTGAAAGAGAATCAACAAATACACCCGCCAGGATTCAAGGCAGGATCTTGAATAGATATTTGTGCACCCATGCTTAAAGCTCTATTATCCACATCTGTGTGAGGTACATGGAGTAGTCAAGTTCGCAGAGATAGAAAATCGAATGGTAGTTATCGGGGGTCTGGGATTGGGAGAATGGAAGTTGTTTATGGGTAAGGGTTTTAGCTGTGAAATATGAAAAGAATTCTGGAGATTGGTTGTATAATAACATGAATGTACTTAGGACTATTGTACTATATATTTAAAAATGGGTATGGCAGTAACATTTATTTGTATTTTATCACAATATTAAAAAATTGCATTCCCTGAATTGCATTTCGTCCTTCATCTTTAAAAAATGATACAGGCAGGCCAGAGATTTAGCTCAGTGGCTCCAGCCCCTGCCTTGCAAGCGCAAGGCCCTGAGTTCAATCCTGGTGACCACATACAATGCTGGGCGTGGTGACTCACGCCCACCAGCCATCAATACCACATACCACAGTGCCGGGCATGGTGGTTCACACCTGTCATCCCAGCACTCGGGAGGCAGAGGCAGGAGGATTGCTGAGTTCAAGGCTTGCCTGGGCTACATAGTGAGCTCAGGGCCAGCCTCAACTACAAAGCAAGACCCTGTCTCAAAAAAAAAAAAAGAAAAAGAAAAAATGACACAGGCAAACTGCTTAATCTTTATTCAAAATGATATTACAGACTGTAATATGGAAAGAGATAGCAGAATTAATCTGGATTGGAAGCAAAGAGTCTGCATTCTTCTACTGGTTTTGAATTCAAACAAGTGTGATGTCCAAGATTAGTTGATATCTGTCTCACTCAAAAGTCCCTCAAATTTATAGTAACAGAAATTTGGATAGGTAGAAAATAATAATAGTAATCATATTTCAGTGGTAGAATTATGTTTTCTCTTTTGTCTACCTATATTTTTCATTTTGAATATGAATAAACCTGTGCTTTATTTCACAAGTTAAAAAGTTGTATATAATTGTGCAACTAAACACTTTAGTTGTAAAATTTAGAACTTTACAGAAATTACAGAGCCCTTCCTATTTTCCTTATTGTTGGCTCCTAAAATGTTTGACACATCTCTAACCCTGAAGGCTTCTTGGTGTACACCTCTTTCCCTTACATCTGCTACCATTCCCATTGTTTGGGATGCATAAAGCCTTTTATTTGATAAAGTAAAATCTTCGGTTTGAGGGCAGTATTTTACGTAAAGAACACTAGGATTAAATTTGAAGCTTTGTGCTTCTAAAAGCAAAAATACTCTATAAATGGAAATGATTATTGTTTGTTTGTTTTATAGGTTGTTGCGAATGTAGGATCTGGCTACAAAGTAGCTCCTGGATTATATAATGGTAAAAAAAAAATCACATGAGGGGAAGGAATAAATATGATACAGAAAGAAAATAAAAGAGCGTGTATAAAGGGGGGAGGAGGGGGGAGTGGGTAGATATGGGTAAAAATGAAAATTAACTTGTGGCATATACTGGTACAAATTTCCCAATGTTATATGTGATTTTGAGATGTATATAAATTGTACCAATAAAGAATTCAATTAAAAAAATCACAGGCTATAGAGTCTATCACATGTGAAGACCTCCTCTTTCCTAGAGAGGTTCAGATCCCAGTGCGGTGCTCCTGCCCGGCCCAGTGTGCAGTGTGCGGGCCTCGACTCATCGTGCAAAGTCTCCCCACAGAGTGCCCTGGCAGAGCCCAGTTCTAGGCTGAGGTTCAGGAAAAGTTTGTTATGGCATCACTCCTGGCCAATACGGATTTATCTCTTTTCCACTGAGGCCCAGGTTTGCTTGGCATGGCCTGGTGTGTCTGGCAAGACTCCCTAAGTCCCTAACTCCAGTTTTCAGAGCTGCCTGCCTCTCAGGGTGTGGTCATTTTAGGAGCCTCACATTTTAGAATATATTTCTCACATTGTCCTTCATTTATTTGTTCTTTAGTCTCTTTTCCCATTGTTTCTGCCATTGCTTCTTCACTTGAATGTTGGGAGTTTTAACTGCAATTTTGAAGTACGTGCTTTTATTCCACCAATTTTTTTGCACCTTGTCTGATCACCTGTGAGTAAGGACCCTGCTATCATTTTGAATAAAAATCAAGCAGTTTACCTGTGCCATTTTTTAAAGATGAAGGTCCAGTGAAAGAGAATATAATTTGAGAGATGATTCACATGGATATTTGGACAAAAGAGAGTGAATTATTTAAATATTGAGATGAATGTAGTATTGGGTATGATGATGCCAGTGGGAAAAATGTCCTCAGAGCTAAAGAAAATTTGACTCCTCGTGAAGGAAGCCATTTCTAGCCAGGGGTCTGGGTGTACCCATGTCATCCCATCACCCTGGGAAATTGATTTGGGAGGACTGCAAGTCCTCTCAACTAGATATTATTCAGAAAGCCAGGGATGTACCATAGAGCAAAGTTTCAGGGTTTAATCCCCAGATTCACCAAAAAAAAATTTTTTTTTGAGACAGGGTCTCGCTTTGTAGTTCAGACTGGCCCTGCGCTCACTACATAGCCCTGGCAAGCCTTGAACTCAGCAATCCTCCTGCCTCTGCCTCCCGAGTGCTGGGATGACAGGCATGAGCCACCATGCCCAGCAAAAAAAAAAAAAATTTCTTTTAAACTATCTATATTATTTCATTCCACTGATTAAAATTCTTTAAAGTTTTTAGGGTGCTTTTAGGATGCTTTTGGGATGAAGGTCAAGTGCATTAGAGTGGCCTTATATGACCTGGCTTGATCTGAGTCCTGCCTTTTCTGAATCCCCAGCCCTCACATTCTAATTGCAACAAAGTTAGATTCTTTCACTTCCTGTAGAACACTAAACTCTTTTTACCTCTGGGTCATCACACTGAATTTTTTTCTTCCTAGAACACTCCACCCGTTCCTCTCCATTTGTGACTCCTACTCATTCGCCAGGCGTTCATTCGCAAGCAGTTTTCTCTAAGGAGCCTTGCAAATCTCTTAAACGGTGGTCTTTTCTGGGTTCTGTCGTTAGGGCAGGTCATGGTCTGTTTACTTCACTTCTTTCATTAGTCTGTAAAATCACCTGAGAGTAGGCATCATGCCATTCTGCTGCCATTTTACCTTTTGTGCCTAGGCTGGTTTGCACATAATTAAGCGCTGAAAAAATATTTCTTAATTGAGTGGATACTTTGGGAAAGTTTGCTGAGAGAAGGAATCAAGATTTAAGTTATGAGCGCCCTGTTTTCACTCACTTGGGTACCTGAATTAGCAGTCAGTTCAGAATGAAGAATATTGAACTGGGTGCTTCCACCTACTCTATTTCACTCTGTTGTCCTCTTTGTTTTATAGCTGAAGACGCTTGGGATCAGTGAGGGTGAGCAACATGATCTTGGCAACCTATGTGCAGAACTGAGCTTTGGAAACCTCATTACTCATGGCTCTTGACCCTACAGTGTGTTACCACATCACGTACTAGACTCAGCTTCTGAGACAGACGAACCCATGATGTACCTTCATGAAAGGTAACACTGAGGCAGAAATTGAAGTGAGACATTGGGGGGAATGGGGGAGAAACCTTAGGGTGAGGAATCCAGATACCAACTAGCTATTTTGAATCCAGATAATAACTAGCTATTATTATTTAATTCCATTACTTAAAATTCTTTGAAGTTTTTAGGGTGCTTTCAGGATGAAGGTCAAGGACCTTAGAGTGGCCTTGTATGACCTGACACAATCTGAGTCCTGCCTTTTCTGAATCCCCAGTCCTTACATTCTAGTTGAAGGAATGTCACTTCACATTTTGGGATCTTCGCTTTCTCATCGATATAGTGAGTGAAAGTGACCAGCAATTTTTAGGGGCACTTCAGCTTTAAATTCTGTAATCCTAAACTTGTAAGCTGGTATAAGGCATGCAGCCACACAGTGATTACCTGAGACATCTCACCTCTCAGGACCACCCTGAAATTGCAGGTAAAAAGGAAGAAAGAGGAAAAATATATTTTCATTTAACTTAGTTATTTACTTTTTCATTTGTACACAGGTAACCAAATAGCACCTGAGTTATGGGAGAACTGAATAAAAAGAATACTTCACGGTGAACATTCCAGCTTCCAATCTATTGGCATTATTGGCCCCTGAGTAAGCTTGAGGAGAATTTTTGTCTCTTCTGCACACCCTGCACAATCATGGAACATTCTAATGGATCCTTGTTTTATAAAAATTGTTTGTCATTCAGTGTCTCTTAAAATTACCTTATGTATTTAAGCAATTAGCAATCAGATTTCACATCTTATTGCTTCCCAAGCAAATCTGAAATGTAAAAATGCAAATTGCAGAGAATGAAAATAGATTTTAAGTTGTTTGCACATACGTTGATTTCCATGAACAATTAAAGCTTACCATATTTGTAATGATTTTAAAGGTGCTAAAGTAAGTAGAATAATTACATATGTGTGAGTTTAGTAAAAAGAACAAGAAAACTACCATTCTGAATTTGAAAAGAGAAGCTAATTTTGTCTTTAATGTGGCTGAAAACAAAGGACAATATAGACTAAGTTTAAAAATACATTTAACTATAAAAACCTTAACATTTTCATATGGATATTGCTATCTAAAATGCCCTTTGAAAGCTGAATTTGTGGAAAGAGATTAAAATTAACAAGAGGTTTGAACTAGAATTTAAAATAGTAGCCATGGACCAAACTGAAAAGTAAAACAAAAAATGAGAATTTCCCTCTTGTTTTCTTTTAAAACTATATAGCAAAAATCAGAACATTGGCATTTTTTGTGACCAGCTATGAATGTCGATTTAAACAAGTCATGTTAACTTACTGATGAAATTATTATTTTATGAAGTTACACTCTAGTAACTTTAGGAAGATGATAGAAATATCCCAGCAATACTGACACCATAGATTACAGCCTATGGCAAGTTAAATGCATTCTGAAAGTAGATGTCTACTTTTCATGAAAAAAAAATTATATTCTGGTTTCTCATTTGGACCAGCATCCTGAATTAAGATGAGATTTCTGCTTCCAAATGTTCTGATAATTGGCTCTGTGGTATGAACACATAAAAGCTAAATCCTATAAATCATAAACGTAAAAACTCCTGAAAATCTTAACTTGTGTAAAAATTGTCATATGTATTCCTTTAATAGATTAAGAACCTTGTTTTTAGAAGTTAATTAAGAACAGCATTATTCCCTTGTTGACAACAAATCAATAATATCATTTCAGAATGTTAAGCACCTTTCTCCAAAGAATATATTCAAGCAAGAAATCCAATTTTTCTTGCTCATAAAATTGCTAATTCAATTTGTCTGTGACAATGTAAAATGAGGTGTCAACTGTGGAGCACAGAGTGTGTTTATTTCATCTGTTGAAATATAGAAGGAAGCAAAGCAGGAGGGGAGCTTCAGTGTTACAATTGTGGAGAGAAGCTTCACTTGAGTTTCAAAACAACAGTGTTGGTGATGTAGTCTGAGGGAGCAAAGATCATTTTGATGTTGAATTTTGTTGTGGTCTGAATGTTTACTGTGGCTACAAACTGTGTGTTGAAACCCTAATCTGTGTTTTCTTTCACTGCGTTAGGACACACAAAGATGGCGCCATCTGTGAATCAGGAAGTGGGCCCTTAGCAGACACTAAATCTGTCAACGCCTTGACCCCGGACTTCCCAGCCTTCAGAACTGTGAGAAATACATTTCTGTTGTTTAGAAGCCACCCAGTCCATGACATTTTGCTCTAACAGCTAAACAGTAAGCAGGCTCAGTGCAGGCGTTCTGTGAAACCCCAGAGTGCACTGCAAAAGTCTGTGGAGAAAATATGATGAGCAATAAAGACAGGATTCAATTAGTGCAGAAGAAAACGGTGGAGATTCAGGGCGGCTCAGTGGCAAGAGTGGGAGGTGGATGTGGGGACTTGTGAATAGGATGGCAGTTGAGGCGAGAGGTTACTGAGACTATAAACATGAGGTCAGAATGGAGGCACCTGGCAAATCCCAGTGTGGTGATTATTAGTGGGTCCACCGACTTGCTACCAAACATGTGTTTCTGAAAAACTCTACAAAAACTTAATCCACACAAAGACATGTTTAGCAGCTAGTTATTTAAAATAAATTTATAGCTTGATGTAGGTATATACTCTAGTAAAAAAGAAAGAGAAAGAAAGAAGGGAAGAAAGGAAAGAAGGAAGAAAGAAAGGAAGGAAGGAAGGCAGGCAGGCCAAGGATGTACCTCAGTGTGAAAGTCCTGGGTTCAATCCCAAGTAGCACTAAAAATAAAAAAACAAATTTATTAATTAAGTAATTAATATATGGAAAGGAAAAGGTACTTCGATAACACAAATATCAGTTCTCCAAAATATGCTTTTAAGATTCAAACTTCTAGCCAAGTATGGTGTGTGGTGGTATATGCCTATAATTCCAGCATTCAAGAAGCTGAGGCAGGAGGAGCACAGCAAGTTTGAGACCAGTCCAACCCAGCCTAGGTAGTGGGTCCAAGGGTAGCATGAACTGCAGTGTAAGATCCCGTATCAAAAAAAAAAAAAAAAAGAAAAAGAAATACAAAAAATAAACTAAACATCAAGAATCTTGTTTATGTTGAATTCTCTCAGATCACTGGACACCTGAATCATTTGGGACAGAAATACATGTCACTGTATTGTTGGACGTGGTAGCATGAAAAGGCAGAATGTTCCCCACTGAAGAAGGCCCTCGCCATTTTGTAGTCCAACTTTCAACCTCTAGGAGAGAAAAATAATTAAGATCAAGGGCTTCATTCAGGTGAGGTGCTGAGCACTGAGAGTTAACCGAAGGCTGAGTGGTCTGTTGGCGGCCACAGCTGGCTGGCTGGAGAGTGAGAGGCAGAACTGCATGGTCCCTGGTCCCACGCGAGACCCACTCCGCCCGGGTCTCTTGGATCTCACAGTACACTGTGAAGAGTGGCGCAGCCACAGCACCACTTTCCTCCGGGGCCCTTTCCAGCTCCAAAGCCCTCTTTCTGCATCATCACTTCCACTCCTATGTTTTAAGATTGTTGTCCGAAAGGATCCACTGTAAGATCCGGAGGAAGTCAGAACAGAAACAACTGTTATGGTTCTCAAATGGTGAGGAACTTCTATAAAACTATGATTCTTCTATAAAACTATGTTTTATAGAAGAAGACAGATAATGGTAAAAGAAGAAATCTGTCTTCCAAAAAGTAATAAAGCTTTAAAAGTGAGTAGGAAATAAAAACAAAACCGAGTTTCTCTTCAGTTCTTCCAGAATCTAGCAACTATGGCACCTTAAATTGGTCCAGGCTTCACAGATACGACAAGCATGATGTGTTTGAAGGTGACATCCATCTCCAAAAACATGTCATTTTGTTCCAGCTTTCTCTACTCTGCATGCCATTTAACTTACATTTTTATCATTTCTTCTCAGAGATTCCACATGTCTCTAGTCTCCCAGAAATGAGCCATATATTTATAGCTGCAAAAAATGCTTTATGTGAAAACAGAGGGACAGAGGGATAAAATGCAATTCTCAAGCATCATTTTTTTACTGTCTCCAAGTATATAGTCCCGATCTTTACAAAATGGTTCTTTCCCCCTTAGTATACAGATTTCTTGTTAAAAACATCTTACACCATACACATTCACACGAAAGCTTTTGTGCAGCACAAATTTTACTTGCATCACCCAAAGAAAAATAGGAATGACTAAAAGAGAGATCCTAAATAAAACCAGCTTTAAATAGAAACCACACTCTGATGACAGCGTTGTGGAAATTGCAGATTGCTTGTTAGGTATCAAATAAAACATTTGAATAACTTCTTGTGCTTCCATGTAGACAAAGCCACAGAGTCAAAGAATGTTAAAGCTTAAAGAAATTTTAGAGTTTCTGGGGGATTTTTCTTATTTTGTACATGAGGAAATGAAGCCCCATATAGTCAGATTGAGAGGGCTAGTCAGGCGGTTTCAAGTGCCAGTCTGTCAAGAACACCAAGACAGTGTGAGAATGATAGGATTTTAGTGCTAGGGAACTCAGCTTTTTATTCTCAGATCCTTATATGTGGACTGCTAAAACGTCTAGAAATAAAGAATACTAGCTAGTGTTAACTAGGAGTAAGGAATTCAAGGCTGCTGTAGTTTAGATGTAGAGTACTTTCCTAGCATGTGTAAGGCCCTGAATGTGATCACTACCACTGCAAACACGTAATAGAAGAGTATTTTTCTGTCTGAATGTTAAATTCTTTGGTTTGCTTCCAATCACACTAATTCTTAAAGCACACGTTAATTTTTAAATTCACAAATGAAAACACGAAGTATGGAGAATGGGTGACATTTCTCTTAGATTTCTGTTTGAAAGAACATTGATCCAACTTTGACCAATAGAAAATATATTGGTAATGAAATTTCTTTCTGAAAGTAAACACTTTAAAATTGATATTCTCTTTACTCCTACAAAATGGCAAAAGTGAAAAAAACGTGGCTGGCAGAATGTCAGATCCTTAGCATGCTTCAGATACTCACACATCATCACCAAAATCATAGGGAGTGGCTGGCGCCAAGAGCATAGGGCCTTTGCTATGTTCTTATCAATAAATAGAATTCAGCAAGTAATGATGCTGTGCCTAGGCAACAACATTGTACCCCACAAATAAAACAGTGGTGCCATCCCTTTCCCAGGATCTCGCGTCTTAGTTGTGAAAAAGACATGCAAACATTAACAATTGTATAGACTAATTTCTTCCTGAGATAGCCAGAGGTCCCTGGGGAAATAGAAGATGGTCAGCCTATGCTTGCTGATGAATACCAAAAGGCTTTAAAAAAAAAAAAAAAGAGGATCTTTGAGCTGATAGCTGAAGGATGAATGGGGGCTTTCCGGGGGAACAGACAAGTCGGGAGAACAAGAGGTCTTGGTGGAACATCAGCATCTGCACTGACCTTAGAGAGTTCCTGATGAAAATGTACAAGCGCAGCAGTATTATTATTATTATTCTTAAAAAGTATCTGCAAAAAAACTAAGATATGTTATATTCTTGTGCCAACTCTCCACAATGAGAATAATCATTAGGTACTGCAACATATTCTAGTAAAACTTTAAAAATATATTTTTTAAAGCATCTGCAAAAACATGGAAACAGTGTGTAGTGATAAATTACAGCATGCAGTATTCGAATCTCCCATTGGGCCTTCAAGAATTTCTTGCCAGCTGCTGAGAGCAATACTGCAATAGTCCTCAGCCTTCTCCAGGAATTGCCTTATCTGTCGAGAGTGCTGCTGCTCCAAGCCTTGGCCATTTTTCTAGGCACATTGAGGAGGAGGATGTGCCCAACCTGAGACAATGCTAAGATCTCACTCCTATTTCAGTCTCCCTGAGGAGTCAGCGGAGGCTATCTGCATCAGAGCCCAATTTATTCTTCCCATACCTGCTTCCATCCAATTCCATAACTGTTGACCCCATGAACACCCTTTAGCAGGCCTACAGCCTACAAATCGGCATCTCAGTCTACTGCCCAGACCTTGGGGGTTAACTAAATATTGCAAGATAGATAAAATGTAAAATATTAGAGTTCAACAAGAAAGAGCCTACCAGGCTGATACTCACCAAAAGGTGGGGGGATGGACAAAAAACAGAGATAGATCACTAGTTTATGGCAGTGTTATCTGAAACTTTTCTTCTGAACTTTCCACTGAAAACTTGGCCCTTTTTTTTTTTTTTTTGAGATGGTCTCGCTTTGTAGTTCAGGCTAGCTCTGCGCTCACTATGTAGCCCAGGCAAGCCTTGAACTCAGTAATCCTCCTGCCTCTGCCTCCTGAGTGCTGGGATTACAGGCGTGAGCCACCACGCCCAGCAATTTGGCCCTTTTTAATCTTCTTTCTTATAGGGCACAGGGGAAAGGGATGTAACCAGAGCCTCTGCAGTTAAATTCTAGTGTCCTATAAGCCTGTCTGTTCAAGGCAAATTAATTAACAAATAGAAATGAGGCTTAAAGAAGAAGCTGAGCTTGGGCCTGATCCATGCTACTCTAGGCAGCAAAGACGAAAGCCCCCAGCTTGCCACACTTTTATTCGATGGGAGCAAGCAATGAAACAGGTCACTGAAACAGAGCAGCATGTTTGTATATCCTAGAACAATGAGGAATTACATTGAAGGTCCTCATATAGCTTTGCCCTGGAGCATCACAGCACTTGGGGCCAATGTGGTCTTTGTTGTTACTGGAGGTGAAGATAAAGAGTCAAGTCCTCAGGTTTGGGTATGTCATAGCTGGTCTGCAGACAGGAAAGCTCAGCCCTTTCACAGTCCCAGCTGTGAAATAGGATTGTGCCCAACACTTTCTGACCATGTCCTTACCTTCAGGTACCTTCAGTTGCTGGGCCCCAGCCTCCAGAAGACTTTTCTGTAAGTGCCTAGACCAGTTCTACTACTGAGAGATCCTCCAGATATTTCCCCCACCCCATACAGAACACTATGGCTATTGTTTCTCAGTATTACCTTGGTTTGCTGAATCAGGTGTTTAATGCAAGAAGCAGTCTGCACCTCAGTTTACTGATTCAAGAGAAACCGCAGTGGGAATGGGGATGGGATGGTAAAAATCTGCATTATAAATACGCCCTACAGGAGATCTTCAAATCCCTAAAGCTTTAGTTTGAGAATCTTTTTCGCAGATGTTCCAGGAAGGTATTAAAGAGAGACAGCATTAAGTGCTTCTGAATTTCCTGTTGAACCCTTTGTTGTATATAGTTTGAGGCCTTTATAATTTATGACACAAAGGTGTAGACATTGCATTAATTCCAGTTCTGGTGACACTGGGACTTCCTCCTCAGGGGCTGGGATGGAGGCTTAGTCTTCTTCAGATATCAGACAACTCTAATCATATCTCTGAGTATCAGAATGTGGTTTGGATATAGTTGTCCTGGGGAACAGTTTTTTGAGAAAACATGGCAGTTTGCTGATACACTGTTTTAGGTGACTGGCAGGAGGTTTTCAAAGGTTTACCACCACATTTTTGTTCAAGCTGGAAGGAGGAGTACGTAGGACTGAGTTTTAACCATAATGAGACAACCATGGATTTGCCAAAGAGGCTGAAAGTTAGAGTACTGCCATGGTTGAAATAATTTTTTAAAACTAATTTGAGATATAAACTCTTTCATATGTACAATGACTTTTAAGACCAATATTCAACTGTGTAACCATTATCATCAAAACAGAGATAATTTCCATCATTCCCAAAATCCTTTAGTTAATATCCTGATATTAGGGAATCATTGAGCTATTTTCTCTAACAACAGGTTAGCAGGGCCTCTTTTTCTTTTTTTTTAATTAAACCATGCCAAATGTGCTTTTAAAAAAATTATCTGTATTGATACAATGTATATACACATCATGATCACACTAAATATTGGGAATTTGTACCAGTGTATGACACAATTTAGTTCTTATTATTTCCTGTTCCTCTACCTACCCCACAACCCTCCACCCCCTAAATACATAAACTTTGTTTTCTTTTATTTATTATCATCACATTTTTTCTTTACCCCTCTTTACTCACTCCTCTACATTTTCCTTTGCATATTTTCTGTTTCACAATATCCATCATACATTCTAGAACTTATTAACATCTTCAATTTCTCATACCAGAGAACAGATATATTTATACATCTGTGACCTACTTATTTCACTTATGAGTATGTCCTGAAGGTACATCCATTTGAGTATAAATGACTCAAACTTATCATTCTTTAACACAGCATAATACTCCATTTTACAGGACAACCACATCTTCTTTATCCAGTCTCCAGTTGATGGGCATTTGGGTTGTTTCCAAGATTGAGCTATCACAAACTGAGCTGCTATGAACAGGGGTTCACATATGTCACTAGGATATGATTCTTTTAACTCTTTTGTGTATATTCCTAGCAGGGCAATACCAGGGTCAAATGAGAACTCTAATCCTAGGGGTGTTTTTTAGGAATCTCCACACTGACTTCCATAGATGTTATACCAATCTACATTCTCACCAACAGTGGAGAAGGGTTCCTTTTTTCTCTGCAGCTTCACCAGCATTTGTTGCTGTCTAATTTCAAGATAGCAGCCACTCTTTGTAGAGTGAGATGAAATGTTAGTGTTGTTTTCTTCTGCACCTCTCGAATGACCAACAATGTTGAGCATTTCTTCATATGCTTCTTGGTAGCTTTTACTTCATCCTATGAAAAATGTCTGTTCATTTTAGCTGCCCATTTTTTTTTTTTTTGAGACAGGGTCTTGCTTTGTAGTTCAGGCTGGCTCTGAGCTCACTATGTAGCCCAGGCAAACCTCGAACTCAGCAATCCTCCTGCCTCTGCCTCCCGAGTGCTGGGATTACAGGCGTGAGCCACCACACCCAGCAAGCTGCCCATTTTTGAATTGGCTCTTTAAATGTGGTAGGATTGATTTTTTAAAGTTCTTTATATATTCTAGACAGTAGGCCTTTGTCTGATAGACAACTGGTAAAGATTCTTTCCCAAATGTGTTCTTTATTTGAAGGATATCTTCATTAGATGTAAAATTCCTGGTTATAGTCTTTTCATACTTTAAAAATGTTGCATTAGCTCACACAATTTCTGATAACTTCTGTGATCTTTATATGTAATGTATCTTTCCCTCTATCTTCTCTTATGATCTTTGCGCTAAGATTTTAAGCAATTTGCACATGTATCTATGTGTGTGTGTGTGTTTTTGTGTGTGTGTGTGTATATTTACATTGCTTGGAATTCATCAGACTCCTCATGTATGGATTTAGGATTTTCATCAAATTTCAAATTGTTAGTCAAATACTTTAATTCTATAATAGTTTCTCTTTTACAAGGTTGTTAAGATAATGCATCATATCTTGTACTACATTTGATATTTAAAATGTGGTACCAAAAAAATCTCTGTCAGTAGGATGTCACATAATCAATTATCCCAAATTGATTTAGTTTGTGATTGAGAGGGAACCCCAATGAATATTTATGCTGGCCATAGACATAGACCAATACTGTCAGAGGCAAACCAGCATGGATAATCACATACGAGAATAAAGGCTGACTGGTGTCAATTCCGTTTATAAATTGGGACATAGCTCTGATACAAAGGTCCTTCCTCTTTTCTGTGGATTTGCCCTTAACTTGGAATGAAGGCACCAGGACTGTGGCTGAAACCATAACATCAAATGGTTTTATGATGCTAAACAACTCTTGCTGAGCTTTGTTGTTGTTTTTAATTATTAGATTTATTTTTAGATCAGTTTTTAGGTTTACAGAAAATAGAGCAGATAGTACAGAGAGTTCTCATACATCCCTTTTCTCCCTTGTCACAGTTTCCTCTATGTTTGGCATCTTGCGATAGTATTGCTACAAGACAGTGGGACCTTTTGACCTGGAGTCACTAGGAAAGAGATCAGGCCAAATATCGCATGTACACCCGCTCTTGCATTGCAAAGCTTTCTGGGGCTTGGCTTGAGCTGAATTGGGGCTTTGGCAGAAGGTTTCAGCATTGGTTGAGAGAAGGACCAAACTGCTCTCAAAACAAAAGGAGCTGTAGGTTTTTACTAATTTGTTGAAGTGGGGTAAACTCTGAACCCATGGCTAGGAGCAGGGTTTCAAAAGATATGACTTCTTGTGATGGACTTGGACCACTAGCGGTCCTGACCAACTTGTCCTAAAGGCTATTGGATTTTCATGTGTCTGGTGTGGTCACCCTGCACAAAACATCACGGTTTTGTGGGTCTGGGTCCCGCAATAGGGCTAACAGACTTTAGGTGCTTGGATTGCTGTGGTTTCTAAAGAAGTCCAAAAGTGAGGGCAGAAAAGAGAGAAAAGCGAAAGAAAAGAAACATGTACTTGGCCCAGTAGGTGATAGGCCAAGTTAAGCCTGGATAGTAGTCTCAAATAGAACACTTTTAAAAAATGATCAACATTGCTGCTTGCAGAGCTGTGTAGAATCTGACCTAAGGGTTAAGACAGCAAAGGGAACAAAAACAATATGAACACAGCAATGTCCAGTGTCATTCCATTTTCGTTCCTCATCAGATTCTATAAACTCAAGTTGGTGTTTTTAGCAAAAGTGGACTTGAAGTCCCTGGGAAATAATCTAGGCAACTGTTGTCATAACTCATGTCAGAGATATTATCTACAGCAAAGCTAGTGGGAAAACAATGATGTATCACCCTGCTGTGTGATTTTGAATCTAAAATTAGTGATTTTAAATATTAACTAAGACCCAAAGAAGCTGGAAGGCTTATTTAGCTTGTTCCTCTGTTATGATTTCTCATTTCACGCAAATATTCTGTTTTCATAGTTCAAACAAGGCCTAATGTTGAATATATTGGAAAGAACACAAAGGTAGACACAGGACGTGTTATAGAAGGTCCCATTTTATTGCAGCCAGGGGTTCATTTTGTCATCTCAGCCTTTTGTCCCACCATTATGGTTCTTAAATGTCTCGGTATGGTATGTTTTTTATAATCCACAAGCCAGAACTAATCTAATATTATTAACTAACGTTCATAACTTACGTTAGTGTTCATTTTTTGTGATCATGTACTTAACATTAGAATACCACAGAGGATTATGTCACTGCTTTAGAAACTCCTTGTGTCCCATCTATTTACTTCTCCTCTCCAAGCCCTGAGAACTATCGCTCATTTTACTATCTCTATAGTTTGGCCTCTTTCAGAATATCATGTTTTGAATCATATAGTGCAGAGCTTTCCTGACAGGCTTCCTTCACAGAGCAACATGCATTTTAGATTTTTCCATCTCTTTTAGTGGCTTATAGATCATTTCTTTGTACTGTTAAATAATATTCCCTTGTAAGCATATAATACAATATGTGTATCTATCTATTCACATGCCATAAATATTCACATATAGGTTTTTGAACAGACATAGTTTTCAATTTATTTGAAGAAATACCAAGGAGCATCACTGATAAATCACAGTAAGAGTGTTTAATTTTGTAAGAAACTAAAATGATGGTACCATTTTGTATTCCCAACACCAATGAATAAGAGTTTCTGCTGTTCCAAATCCTTGTTATCAGTATTTCAAAAAATTTTAGGCACTCTAATAAGTTTATAATGGTATGATATTGTTTGAATTTGAATAATTACTAAATGATACATGATACTGAGCATTTTCACATACTTATTCCTTACCTTCTTTGGTAGTACCATGGATCTATTTAGCTATTTGTCACATTTTTAAGTAGTTTATTTTCTTATTTTTTGAGTTGTATAAATTCTTTTATATTTTGGGCATGAGTCCTTTATTTGATATGTGTTTTCAAAAACAGAAATATTTTATAAAACCATTCTGTGGCCTGTCTTTTTGTTCTCTAGGTCCTGAAATATTTTTTTACTGTACTGTCTTTCTGGGAATCTAAGGATAGATAGATAGATAGATAGATAGATAGATAGATAGATAGATAGATAGATGATAGACAGAGCTCTTTGCCACAAATTACTGAGACTCTTCATTTTAAAGTCTTTTTTCTCTGTATATTTCACTTTAAATAGCTTCATTTGCTTTGTCTTCAAGTTTATAGGTCTTCTGTCATATCTAATTTGCTCTTCATTTTATCTAGTGAGTTTCACTTTGCACACACGGAAGGGTATTTTTGTTTGTTTTGATTTTTTTTTTTTTTTGAGACAGGGTCTCGCTTTGTAGTCCAGGCTGGCCCTGAGCTCACTATGTAGCCCAGGCAAGCCTCGAACTCAGCAGTCCTCCTGCCTCTCCCTCCCTAGTGCTGGGATCACGGGCGTGAGCCACCACTCCTGGCACTGTGGTATGTGGTATTGATGGCTGGTGGGCATGAGTCACCATGCCCAGCATTGTATGTGGTTACTGGGATCGAACTCAGGGCCTTGCGCTTGCAAGGCAGGTGCTGGAACCACTAAGCTAAATCTCTGGCCCTTGTTTCGATTTTTTTGAGATAGAGTCTCACTTTGTAGTTCAGGTTGGCCCTCCGTTTACTATGTAGCCCAGGCAAACCTCAAACTCAGCAATCCTCCTGCCTCTCCCTCCTAAATGCTGGGATTATAGCCGTGAGCCACCACACCTGGCACTGTGGTATGTGGTACTGATTGCTGGTGGGTATGAGTCACCGCACCCGGTATTGTTGCATGGTTACTGAAGATCTAATTCAGGACATGCTCTTGCTAGGCAGGTGCTGGAACCACTGAGCTAAATCTCCAGCCCAACACTGAAGTTTTTGTTGGATCTTTTTTATGTTTTTAACTTCTCATTGTTTTTTTTATTTGAACATAAATAATAGCTAATTTTATGATCTTTTCTGTTCACTCCATTATTTCTGTCATTTCTGGACCTGCTTCTATTGACTGATTTTTCTCTTAAATTACAGGGGATTCTTCTGCTGCTTTTCATACTTAGTAAATTTTTTTTTAACTGAATCCTGGACATTTTAAATTTTAGAACATTGAATACTGGCATTTTTCTTTAAGAGAACATTCTAATTTATTTTAATAGTATTGCTAGCTGATCAACTTCATCCTTCCAAGGCATGTTTAAAAGCTCTGTAATAGCAGGTTTGGAGTAAACTTTACTAGGGCTAGTCTATCTATCTAGGAGTAACCGTACTGAGATTCTACCAAAAGTCCTGAGTATGTTTCACTTTGGCTGATCAGAATTTCAACATCTCTTAGACTGTATGAGCTCTGAAAATTGTTAGTTTACACTTTCACAGTCAGTCTTTGCCCAAATTAGTGATATTTCACCTATTACCACACAAAGGCTCACTCTGCCTGCCACATAATGGAAACCGATTAATCAAGAGGCAAGGTGGTGAGACAGAACTAGCCAACTGATTCAAAGATGGTGGACAGAAGGGCCATTTTTCTAGAAAGCTGAATCAGACAATTCATAAACTAGAATATGGGCAGGTGGTGAGCAACTTCTCTCAGCTGGAAGTTTGTAGCTAAATAACACAACCTGTTCTGAGTTGCCTAGTCTTGAGATGTTTTTCAGCTCTGCAAATCTCAAGACAAAGATCATTATTTCTTCAAAATCTTCTGGTCACAGATTAGTGGGTCTGTTTTCAGTTCCTGACATACACACGAGGGTAGAATAGAGGCGGTGACTGCCAGAGGCCTGTTACTGAACACAAGTTTACAGTAATGAAAAAGAAAATATAGTTGGCCTCTTATTCTGAAAGACAAACGTTCCATGAAGTTGAATAAAGAACTGTAGGCATAAGATCCGGTCTTAATGTTCAACTTCTCTTGCACTCATGGTTTAGGGTTAGCAATGGATGTAAAGAACTCAGAGAAAATTTCTGGAGCCCCTTGTCTGCCTCATGGCTTCCAGCTGCCTCTGCCTCCCTGAGCTTCACTCTCTGTCTCTTCCACTGAGTGATTCTGCTGTGCTCTCCTCCCCACACCGCTTTCCGTGCATCTACTCCAGATGAAAAGCCGGAGTAGTCTTGAGACTCACTCTCATTTGTTCTTTTTTCTCCCAAAAGTGTAGATCTGTGCTGGGCCGGAGTTTAAAGATAGGTAGCTAGTACATTTTATTTGGTAAGTTAAGGTGGGCGTATATGTCTAGTTCTAATTACTTATTATGGTAACAGAATTATCATTACTAACATTTTAGACTTATGATGAGAATGACACCCTCCCTGTGGCATGTGAGCCAAATCGCCCAACAGCTGAGCACTGGATGTTCAGGTGTAATTGTAGCGCCAGCACTTTGTGATAAGGAAGTGGGTTTGGGGCTACAGTTTGGGCGCTCATCCCTCAGGTTCGCCGTCACAGTTTGGAGGGACACAAGCCCGGACACGGTGACCCTGTAGGCCCCGCGCTGGAGGGCTGCGTCTGCTGGCTGAGATCTGCTGCTCAGTACTAACTCCCCAGGGCTCGGTGCGTATGAGCGCCCTCGCATACAGGGTCCCAGGGGCTGCCCCACCCCGAGACTGCTTCCCACCCAGCCAGCATCCTGGCCCACTTCTGAGCTGGTCTAAAACACTGCTGTTGCCAGGCGTGGTGGCTCACGCCTGTCATCCCAGCGCTCGGGAGGCAGAGGCAGGAGGATTGCTGAGTTCAAGGCTTGCCTGGGCACCATAGTGAGCTGAGGGCCAGACTGAACTACAAAGCGAGACCCTGTCTCAAAAAAACAAAAAAAAAAAAACAAAAAAAACACTTCTGTCTCCTACTCACCAGAATAGGAAAAAAAAAAAAAAAAAAGCATTGTTTTTCTCTTTCCTAGGTGACTAAGAATAGCTTTTGCAGTAATGTTTTACAAACAGTTTAATTGTTAGCAGCTCTCCGCACCTTTCTCCTGTGACAAATATATACTCTCTCTTGATGGGCTTTATGGGGGTACCTTGGCGGAACCAACACGGATGGTGCATTGTCTCTGTGCCAGTAGCCAAGATAGGCGTGGGAAACCCTGGGCAGGAGAAGCCAGCTAGCATCTTTTCAAGGGCAGCTTCAGCCGTGGGAGGGAATTCTGCCTGGGAGAAACTGCCCGTGAAATAAATCAGAGGAACTGAGAAAGTACCGCAAGGAGTCATTCATTTGGCTAACAGACCCTGTATCTTTCTTTCGTAACTGGTTGAAACTGGTGCGTGAAATGCCAGTACCAGTTACAAAATGGCCAAGGCCACCGTGAGCTGGAGCGGGGGACAGGTCGTGTTCACGTCTGTGCTTAGCGTGTGTGGGTGAATGGTTCCACCTTAGTCTCCTATTACTATCACGGGGGCAGCTTCAAAACCATTTTTTTCCTGAAGTCTCGCTCCAGTAAGTCAGAACCTCAGACATGGAATGCTGGCACATAAAGCTTCTTACGTGATTCTGAAGTTTGCAAAACTAGCTTTTAAGCTATCAAATGTGTAGCAATTCTCAACAAAATTCAATAAACTAATTGGAACAAGTAGTTTTTTTGGAACAAGTAGTTTTCAGCAGCTGAAAAAGAGACAGAGACAGTGAGAGAAAGAAGTTGAAGGTGCGTCCTTCCACCTGGCAAACAGACAGAATGGTTTGCCATCTCACGTCTGGTAAAAAGTGTATGAGTCAGGCATGGTGATACATGTCTGTAATGACAGCATTCTGCAAGGCTGAGGCAGGGGGATTTCAAGTTTGAGCTCAGCCCGGGCTATTTAGCAACTTTCTGTCTCAAAATAAAGAAGGATGGGGATAGATGGGTAAATGACCCCTCAACAGTAGCATCAAATACCTGTGGCTACTCCATGATTTACTTTGTGACAGAAAAATGACTCCACTTGGTTATAGTTTTTAGTCAGGCTTTCTTTCTGTGGAAGAAGCTGATATCTTCCTATGAGCAGCTAATACTGGTGAACCTGATATTGATTTCGCCTTATGTCAGGCTTTGCTCTGTTCTGGTCTTTGGCCCATGATTTCACATATTTCCATCTTTGTGCATGTAATAAATAAATAAAATGTTTAGGGTCTTTCATGAGATAAGAATTGACATTAAAAATATAACTTTATCTTACATTCTGTTTATGGTCATAGACATCTGATTAACAATGACAAGTTTTTAGAAGTTTGTTGCCACATCAAAAAATTTTACTAGTTATTCAGAATTTTGGAGTTAAGAACCAGAGTTACTAATGTGCTTTAAAGATGAGGAAACTGAGACCCAGTGGGATTCCAGGTTTGGCTCAGCAGACACAGAACTGCATACCCAGATAGGACATAACTAATCAACCTAGGTGAGGACACAGAGCTTGATGTGGGACCCTCTTCATATGACAGAGCCCCTTTTTCCTCTATCAGGATGGAAAATCTATTCATTAAGGCAAAATATTATGACAGGTTGTAATGGGTAAAATAAGATGGCAAAAGGGAAAGTGAATATTTGTCTTCCTTAGGACCAAACTTCCCCCTAGCTATGGGTAGTGTCACTTTATCACCTGTGTTCACTGTCGAGCTCTCCATGAGCTGGGGTCAAGGCCACTTGGGAACTGGTTGAGGTCTAATCTCATATTCGGTAGTTTCATTGTACTAGCACAAAACCAGCTCAGAATGCTTCTCTTCTGCCTCTTGATCAGTTAATTCCTTAGCTGTGACAATAACATGAAGCACATCTGGTATGAACACCCACAACCTCAAGTCACATGTGACCCCTGTTGTAAGATACAACTTGTCCCTGTCTCTGTGGCATTTTAGATAAGGGTGAAAACAACCAATTAAACACTGAACATTACAGGAATGAATAATAACAGCATTCATCATCAATTGTGGTTTGCTGTCTGCTGAGAAAGACTGAGTTATTCCGTACCCATTGGTACCTTACATTCTTTGTACTACCTTACAAGTCATTACATGGACTTGAATGTGATCTTATTGTGCTGTGCACATGCAAGTGAGCTCATGAGAGTTAATCATCAGAATCAAAGAAGGCTTCTTTGTATGGAAGAATGAATTTGACTAAGAACCGAAAGACCGAGGTTTGGGAATGAGTTTTGCTTTTAGAGAGTTGCTTGACTCTTGGTTAAGTCACTTTCCCTCTTTGGGTTTCATTTTGCTGTCTAATGAGATAGTGAGACAAGGAAGCCTCAAACAAAACAGTAAATTTTCTTTTGCTTCTAAGATTCCATGTATTACCTTGTGGCCCTAATAATGTTTTCTACTCCTTTTTCTCTCATCCATGGTTCTCTGACCATAATATGTAGGTATAGGGACTCAAGAATTAATTGCTTGTCCATTTACACCTAATCCACCCACCAGCTGGAGCATCTTTCACCAGGCCACTTTCTCCCTGTGATTTGTCTATTACTACTACACTGAGCATGCTCATCATTCTCTTTGCCTATGTAAAATCCACTTATTTCTAAAAGTCTTCCAAGTCTTTCTTCCAGCCATAACCTGTCCACCCTGCAGCAGGGTGGAGTCTGGCCTATGATGCCTTCTCTCCGTGTTAAGTGCCTATAACAAGACCTCAGTGTTAGTTGCACAGAAGACATAGTCCATGTGAAAGAGCTGTTGTGTGGCCTCATGGCCACCTAAGGTGGTGCTATTCGCACTGGATGATTTGGAGATCTGAAACACAAAGCTCAGCTTTACAAGTACTTCAGGTTGCATTTTTTTATTCCAAAAGTATCTACCCATTCTGAGTATATACTTTAGTATGGTGTGTATGATCAGCTGTGGTTTCTACAGATCTTTACTTCTCTGCACTTCTGAGTATTTTCTTTCTAACAGGAATTAACACATGGTCACTCCTTGGCCCTAGAGGAAACCTTTTACTCAGGAAATTAAAGTCTGTTCTTTTCTCTGCCAACCTTTATTTTGGGTTTCTATGGAATAGATTCTCAAATCATGTAATCAGAGAAGTGTGAAGTTACTAATCTATGAGACAGCAAAGAATTATGGCATCAGAACATGAATTTAACTAAAAACCTTCAAAGATTATGGCATCCAATCCCTTTTTTTTTTTTTTTTTTTTTGAGACAGGGTCTCGCTTTGTAGTTCAGGCTGGCCCTGAGCTCACTATGGTGCCCAGGCAAGCTGCCGTGAATTCAGCAATCCTCCTGTCTCTGCCTCCCGAGTGCTGGGATTACAGGCGTGAGTCACCACGCCCGGCATTGTGGTATGTGGTGTTGATTGTTGGTGAGTGTGAGTCTCCATGCCCACCATTATACATGGTTACTGGGGATCGGGCTCAGGACCTTGCGCTTGTGAGGCAGGCACCGGAACCACTGAGCTAACCCTCTAGCCCTCCAATCCCTTCTTTTTATAGAAAAGGAAACACCTTAGAAAAACCAAACCAGCTTATCCAAAAGTCACACAGCTTACAGCAAACCCTGAGAATTAGAAGCCATGTCTCTTAGTTTTTAGCCATACATGTCCTAGTAGAGGAAAAAGTAGAATAAATGAAACAAACATGGTTATATTTTGATGATCTAAGGAAGTCCATATTCTAATTTTGTACTTGAAAGCTTTATATCAAGTGATACTTTGAGGAAAATCTCCAACATTGACCAGCATAGTAAACTTCTTAAGTGTGTCCCAGGACAGGTGGCAGTGGAGACAAAGCCAATAGAAATGGATCCTTCTGGAAAACTGAAGCTATCACAGATAATCCTTGCCTGTAGGTGCCTACAGCATATGTAAAGATTCTTCACTGTTCACTAGCTAAGCCCTGGCAGAGCACCCATTATCAGAGGCAGCCAATATTTTTTCCACTGGGTCAGTGTCTAAATATGTAATGAGACTGAGATTTTTGGATTCATTGTGGTGACCTGCTTTTGTGAAGGTAAGTTAGTTGCAATGGTCTTGATGAGACTCTAAAATTTACCATGTAGTATGTCACCTATAATCTAACAGGATTTAATCCCGCTGACTTTGTTTTCCTTCTCACCTTCAGTTGAGTACAGTCACCTTCAGAAGGAGGGTGAGGTAGAGGAGAGAAGAATGAAATGCCTGGTGTGGTTTGGAGGTAGACTGTCCTACACACACATTATGTTTGTAGAAGGCAGAACAAGAGGCTGAAGGGTGCATGAGAATAACAAGTTGTGCTTATTTCCAATTGTGTTTAAGGCTGGTGCTGCTGTGTTCCTTCACTGTTAGAAAGATGACTCATAAGAAAGCTCATTATAAATTCTTTCGGAGAACTGAGTGCTGTAATCTTTTTCTGAGAATGTTTTTTCCCCTTTGCAATCTCTCCTGAGCACTTCTCTCTCCCTGCTTAGACCACTGTACCTGATAGAACCTTAGTGGAAATCCTGTTTTTCATTTGGACCAGGTATCTTCGTTAACATCCTCATCATTTTCACAACAGCTCTGCATGTAGCTCATCATACACTGTCAGAATTTTAGGCAATGTTCCCAACACATTGCTTGCTCAGGGGAACCAGGAGCAGAAGTACTCTGAACTCAGCTTTTCACAAAAGCTGTTATATACTTGTGCCAACAGTGCGGGGAAATTTTCTTTCTCAAATTGCCAAGAAGTTGCCAGCTGTCCCCACTGAGCCTAAGTTCACCTGTAGCAGAGGCTGTGAGTATGGTTTGGCCAGGCACCTTGGGACAGCAAGCCACATAGGCCATGAAGTGGTGTCGCACATGACTTGAAATCTAGAAGTTGCAGAGCAAAGGATGCAGGACTTCACCCCAGATTGCCCGAGTTCCCAGCTCACCCTTCCCTACCAGGGCTGCTTAACTAAGTCCCTCACCTTCTCTCATGCCCTGCCCTGATTTAGCTTTCAATGGAGCTACCATTTCTTCTCTTTTTTAAAAAAAATTTGTATCTTTATTGGTATATTACATATACACACCATGATATGCTTAACATTGAGAACTTGTACCAGTATATGACATAACTTGTCATTTTTCTTTTTCCCCTACCCACCCTACAATCCCCTGCCTATATCCACAAGCTCTGTTTCATTTTTTTACCATCAAATTTTTTTAAAGATTAGAAGATCCAGAAACAACTCCAGATACATTAAGCCACCTCATCTTTGATAAAGAAGCCAAAGATTCTCAATGGAGGAAAGACAGCCTCATTAACAAATGGTGCTGGAAAAGCTGGGCTTCAACTTCCCAAAGACTGAAACTAGATCTATCTCTTTCACCATGTCCTAAAAACTGAAATCAAAGTGGACGAGAGACCTAAATATTAAAACAGAAACTCTAATCCTGCTGCAAAACAGGTTAGGTAGTACTCTGGGAGACATGGGCTTAGGGAAATACTAATGAACAAAACCTTTATAGCACAAGAACTAGCAGAGGAAATCAACAAATGGGATCTCATGTTGTTAAAAAGGTTCTGCACGGCAAAAGAGACCACCAGCAGAGTGAAAAGACAACTAACAATATGGGAAAAATCTTTACCAGTCGTTCCTCAGACAAAGGGCTACTATCTAGGATATACAAAGAGCTTAAAAAAATCAGCCCCCTCCCAATTTAAAGACCTAATTCAAAAGTGGGTGTCTGAAGTGAACAGTCACTTTTCAGAGGAAGATGTAAAAGCAGCTAAGCAGTATATGAAGAAATGCTTAACATCACTGGTCATTCGAGAGATGCAGATGAAAACAACACTGAGATTTCATCTCACTCCACAAAGAGTGGCTGCTATTTTGAAATTAGCCAGCGACAAATGCTGGCGAGATTGTGAAGCCACCATTTCTTTAGCCTCTGTGCTATGCTGGGCCACTTACGCAGTCTGTGTGTGGGTTTCCATCACTATTGCCTTGTTGCCTCTAATACTTTCACTTTAAAGAGCTAAGACTCCAACTCAGTGTTTGAGAGAGGTGGCTAAGAACTCCCGGCAGGAAGAGTGTAGCTTAGGTGTGGCACCACGTTTACTTTCAGAGGTACTGAAAAGGCCAAATGTTACACTGTGTGAGGAAGGGCTTTAAAACCGTAATCCAGCAGTAACAAATGATAGCACAGGATCCCATACTCAGAGAAGGCTCTGGCTGTGTAACCAGTGCCGGAGAGTTTGTTGAGCTCCCTCTGCCAGCCTCAGTTTCCTTTTCTATAAAATGGCATGATCATGTAACTTTCTGGGATTATTACCAGAATGGAGCTAAATTGCATCTACAAAACCCTCAAGTCCACATAAGTATTAGTTGCTCAGCTGTTGTTAGATGGATGATGTTAAGGCTTGCTTAAAAATGAGAGAGAACACAGTTTGTTTACAGGCTTTTCTCACTTTACGCATGCCACTTTTCATTCACTTGCTATTCCCAGTTAAGTACAAATGCCAGAAAGAAAGCTGATTACTAAGGTCAATTTTTAACAAGAACACTGTGTAGTGTGAGTGGCAAATGTACTTAAGCTTCTCTATCCCTCAACCTGAATGAGTGACATTCCATACCCAGAACTTCCATAAATAATCCTCCTCCAGCCACATCTCCTGCCAGCCTCAAACAGGCTTCTTGGCTTTTCTCTTAGGCTCTCGTCTTTTCATTCTGATCTGCTGGTGTGATTTTATCTGTTTCTTGCGTCTGGACTGTCAACTCCTCCCCAACTCGCACCCCTCTGGATTGTGTTCATCCTCATCTCTTCATTGCAGGGCCACAGCGTTCCTTTGGCGCGTCTTTTGGTGACACTCGTGGTTTCAACACTCTTTTAGATCTCAGGCCCAAACCTGGGGCTCTAACTGAGCCCCATAAAGACCCAGCCCTGCTGTAATTGCCGGTGGCGAGCTTTGGCTTTCTCCAGGCTTGTGTTGCCTCATCCCCTATTACTCGTTGTTTTTAGCTCTCTTATGATTCATACAGGGACACATACCAAGCAAAATAGCAATTGAGGCTCCGACTGTGTCTCTCCATGTCAGACCTCCAGATGTTCCCAGAAACCCCGAAGTTTTGATTGTGTAGCTAAATTGCCAGCCACCTTGGTGAACCATTCACTTTTCCTTCTTTTGTGGCCTCCTGTACATACAGCCTGGGATTTATGCAAATTAGGGGCAGCATTTCTTGGTTCAAAGACTTTGGAACTGACTATGATGCAAATATACATTTTCTAAATAAGCAGCCAGAGGGTTTTTTTCAAGCTTGTGTTGAAACCGCACCAGGCAAAGTGTTCTTCAATATTGTTAAGTAAATTTTAGTAATAGGGAAAAGACAGCATGTGATTAATCTCTTTCATGCCAGCCAAGAGTGCTTTTTCAAATACCTTTTTTTTTCCAGTGGCTTCCAAGATATCTGCAAACCTCCCTTCTACCCCTCCTCCCTGATGCACAGGGCCAAGTGGAAGTTGAAAGTCTAGAGAAAGTTACCCCAGCGGAAGATGGAAACGCAGCTCAGCCACTGACACACGTGTGCTAATTAGCGAGTTAAATTGGACAGCTTCTGACAACGGAGTGATAAAACTTAAAATCTACCTCTTGGGAGAACTAATTCATATAATATGCACAAACTGTACATATATATAACTGTATGAATGGTATGCTTTAACGGATGCAGTACCCCATAATGTGGCAACTTGGCATTTGAGAAAAATTACAAAAGCAGGGAAGTCGACTTCTACTTATCTGTGATGCTTCTGCCCTGAAGCAGGGGAGGTCCCCACCCTGTCTCAGAAGAAAGCAATGTCTTTATCTCTAAGAACAAGAACTAGAACAAGGAAACTCTAAACAAACAATTTGTTTTATCTCCCACTAATTTTGTCCTACCAGATTTCTGACCAACTATTCACTTCTTCATCAAACTTAGAATAAAAACGTGCAGATTTCCCTATTTCTTTGGGTTTTCATTTTCCGGAGGATCCTGTATCATATAAATGTGTACTAATTTTCCTACTTTTATTCATTTGCCTTTTGTTATAGGGGCCTCAGTCCTGAACCTATAGGTGGGTGAGGAAATCTTTCCTATGGCCTCCTTATATCTACATAATACTGGGAATGCTGTTATTTGAATCCTCATTTTGATGAACCACTTGATATAAATATATTTCTCTCTTCACAAGGATTCTTTGGAATTTTATCCTGATTTTGGTGATTAAAATGGAGTTCTCAAAAATTTTTGCATGTTTTCACCATAAAGATATCATAAATTTTTGACCTGTATTGTTAATCTGATTTAAACATTACTATAAGGGACACATGTGAAAACATCCCACAGAACCCCACAAATAGGCATAATTATTAATTAATGTTTTTAATGTGGCAGTTAAAAATAAATTTAAATTACAAAAGTAAGAAACACAAACTGCTTAAATAACAGTATGTAAATGGTGAGGAAGGAAAGCTGTTCAATTCAAAGGGATATTACATGCCTGAGAAGATCACTTTCCCAATCAACAAACACATGACTAAAGAATAAAATTGGAAGCTATGTAAATGAAAAGATTTTAAGAAGTAAGAATATTTTCTCTCAAAAAAATGAAGCTGTCCACTTAAAAAATTATGCTTAAAGTGTTATTCGGACAGTATAGGTTCCTGGGGTTTATTTTAATTGATTATATGTATTTATCTCCTCACCTTCTAGTTCTTTCCATCATCACAGCTTGTCTCCCTTGGCGTGTGTGGACCTGGTCCTGCCTTTCCATTTGGCTGGCTATGGCATTGCTCCAGCTCTGCTTTCAGAATTTCCATTGGCCTCTAATGGCTACTCGGCTTTAACACATCCTTAGCTGCTTTTATATGAGGTAGGCTGTTTTCTCTAGCAAATGCATCTATATGATCTCTTTTGCACGGAAAGTGTTGTTGACATGATCTTTTTCTCTTCAGAAAAAAAAAAATTCCTGTTGTGTTTGATGGCCATAAACTTTAGGCTCATGTGTCAATGAGTAAATTTTCTGAAAGTAAATACAACCCTTAGGGGAAAGGAGACTGTTAACTTTTTGAAGGTACCATTTCATTAGTTTTAATATGCGAGTTCCCAAAACATTTTTCTTTAATCCATAAAGGATTTTAAATTGTTTCAAAATTGAATGTCATACAGGGGATATCACAGTCCCTAACTTGAAACTATACTACAGAGCCACTATGATAAAAACAATATGGTACTTGCAAAGAAAGAGATCAGAGGATCAATGCAACAGACTAAAAGATGTAGAAACAACTCCAGAGATACTCAGCTACCTCATCTTTGACAAGGGAACCAAACACCCTCACAGAAGAAAGACAGCCTCTTTAATAAGTGGTGCTAGAAAAACTGGGTTTCAACCTGCCAAAGACTAAAGCTAGATCCATGTCTTTCACCATGCACCAAACTAAAATCAAAGTGGATTAGAGACCTATATATTAAAACAGAAACACTAAACCTGCTGGAAAATAGGTTGGGTAGAACTCTTGGAGATATTGGCATAGGGAAAGACTTTATGAACAAAACCTTAGCAGCACAGGAACTAGCACAAAGATTCTACAACTAGGATCTCATCATATTAAAAAAAAAGTTAAAAAATTAAAAAAGCTTCAGCACAAGAAGAGAAACCACCAGCAGAGTGAAAAGACCACCTACAATTTGGGAAAAAATATTTTACCAGCTGTTTCTCAGACAAAAGGCTACTATCTAAAGAACTTTAAAAAACAGCCTCCCCTCCCCCATTTAAAGACCCAGTCCAAAAAACGGGCATTTGAAATGAACAGACATTTTTCAGATGAAAAAATGAGGGCAGCTAAGGAACATATGAAGAAATGTTTGATAACACTGGTCATTCAAGAGATGCAGATGAAAATAAAATGAGATTCTGTCTTGCTCCACAAAGAATGGCTGCTCTCACGACATCAACCAACAACAAATGCTGGGAGGGCTGTGGGGAGAGAGGAACCCTTCTTCACTGTTGGTGGCAGTGTAGACTGAGGCAACCACTGCAGAGGTCAGTGTGGAGATTCCTTTAAAAACTAGGATTTGAGGCCCTATTTGACCCTGGTTTTCTCCTGCTCAGTATATACACAAAAGAATCAAAAGAATCATACCACAGTGACATATGTGCACCCATGATTATAGCAGCTCAGTTTGTAACAGCTGAATTTTGGGAACAGCCCAAATGCCCATCAACAGGAGACTGGGTAAAGCTGTTTTTAAAAAATAAAATGGAGTATCATTTAGCCATTAATAATGATAAATTTGAGTCATGTATACTCAAATGGACATACTCATAAGTGAAATAAATAGGACACAGATATATAAATACCATATAACTTCTGTAGTGTGAGAAACTGAAGGTGTAAATGAGTTCCAAAATACATGATAGGTATTGTCAAATATGAGGAAAGGTGGATAGGGGAAAGTAAAGAAGGGAAAGAAAAAATCTGATAGTAAAAGGAAACAAAGCTTATGTACATAAGGTGTGGAGGGCTGTAGGGAAGGAAGGGAAATGGGAAAAAATGAGAATCAGAATCAGGATGCCTCCTATTGGTACAAACTCTCAATGTTGAATGTGATCATAATGTATATATAAAATGTACCAATAAAATCATTTGAATGCCATACAAAGTAAATAAGTAACAAAGCTATCAGAGTTAGAATTGAAAACAAGAGGAAAGAGTAGCCTTCTTTGGTTGCTGGTATCAGTCAGTTAACTTCAGCCTCTGAGCCCAACCCCAAGACAAGGAGTTCCCTTAGTTGTAAGATTTAGTGTCAGAGTATACATCCAGTCTCCTACGTATAGGGAATTCTATGTGAGTCTTAGAAAGGAAAACCTGTAAGAGACAATTTGACCCAGATTGCTGGACATTTTATTGGGTGACTTGGGCCTGGGGAAAAATGTGCCAATTGTTAAAGCGCGCATAGAACAACACTACAAACCTGCATCTCCTTTGCAAGGACTTAGGAGTAACATGAGCATGCCTCAGGCTTGTCACGTGGATGCAGCAGACAAAATGTATAATTAAAACAATGCTAAGTCACTATATGTATGTGAATTTTAGGTCAATTTTATCTATTTTGAAGGGCCTGTTGAAATGTCTGTCTCCTGTGATAGCAGTAATGCAGAAGGCCCCCATCATGACCCCTGGCAGAGCAGAGGGCTCCTTTCTCATGCATTGCATGGATCTCAACACAGAGCACTACAGTGAGTTTGTGTGTACCTCAGCTAGACCGTGAGATCCCCAGGGGGGAGGCTGCCTGGTCCAGCACTGAATGTCCTCACCCAGTACGGAGCCTTCCACGGTATGTGTTCAGCACAGGAAGGGCAAGCGAGACGTCCTAGTCAGACTTCTGAGTGCATCACGTGGCTTTCTTCATGCAGCCCCTTCTAAGAAAGTAGTTGTTATTATTCTTCCTACTTTACAGATAAAGAAACCATGGCCGGAAGAGTAAGGTGCCTCTTTATTAGAAGTGAATGGTAGAAGACAGAATTGAGGCTCATTTTCTCAACCAGTGCACTGCAATGGAGACCATGTGAATGTGTTAAGGAACTAGAGCAGGCTTGGCTTTAGGAGGCTTTACATGTGTCACTGGGTTTTATCACATGAAAAGGATAAAATATTGTGTGCGCTGAGATATATCAGTCTCTTATTAGTACAGCCTCAGGAATGAGGCCCCCTTGGTATACTGCCTGAGAAGGTGGGAGACATTCCTAGGGGCAAGCGTGGGTGGGCAGGCTGGACACCTTACTAGATCTTCCTTTCTTAAATTATAGTATAGGAGTAGAGTAGAGTAGAGTAGAGTATATACTTTCTTAAAGTATAGTACAAAACTTAGTAATAAGTTTAAGCAAGATTATGGATGATACTACTTTAACTTGTTGAAAGCTGTCAGAAAGAATAATAGAGACAATAATGTTTGGCTCTAATTTCTTCTAAATATTTACTCTTTCTCAAGGCAAAGTACTGTTTACAACTTTGTGTTCATTTACTCTAAAATCAGCAGATTCTTAAGTGGCCTAACATCTTTTTATGCTTTCCTGAGAGACATAATGAAAAAGTTGCGCTAATCTAATGCTGGTATTTACTCTAACATTTTGATAAATAAACCCCTGTTCTGAAAGGGAACTATGCCCCTTTTGATATGCTTCACCTATTTCTTTCCAAGGGTGTCCCAAATAGGTTGACTACAAATATTTCTAATAAGATAATGTCACCACGATAATTAGAGGCAGAATTAGTAAATCTCGTTAGGTTTCCAAGTCCAACTTTTGATGGCGTAGTAAATCTCAGAACAACTGTGGGTGGTAAACAGATGAAGAACTTTCTGGATATAACTCACTCTCACACTGGCAGTTCTAACTCTGCCTCAGGCTACTTTAAGTACATAGATCAATTTAGAACTGTTATATGGATTCTTCATGACCTCAGAGGATTAATAAGCAAAACAAAAATACACACTTGGCACTTTGAAGAAGACATAAAGGTATTATTGAAATTTCCTTTTACTTTACTAATATTTGGTGTCTTAATTATAATCCAGGTTCTAATACCTGGCACATAAAGTGATGTCATGTACTATACCAGAATAAGTATAGTTGAATCAAATCCTCACAGATTTATCCTAAATGATATTGTACTTTGGCAGCTCTTGGATAATTATTTATGTAAATCTGCATGAACTCAAATTATAGACTATAAGTTGTCAGGGAGATGCATGTACACTTATGCCATCAGAGCCCAAGATTCCTGTTTCCCACCTCCTCATCGGTGCTGTTTTTGAAGAGACTAAGCCAGCTGTCTTGAAGAATCTTCTATATCCTCGATTTGTCTTACTGTGTCTTTGTGATAGAAGTTAATTTGTTTCTGTATCAGCTGCATTTCCTGCAAGTGTGAAGTTAGACCTAAAGGTCTGAGTAGATTGGGGTTCAGTGTTGAGGGAGTGAACTCTTCATCATGGATGTTGTCCGCCTCACCTTGCTGGCACCTGGAGGCGCATCAGAGTGGCACAGTCCTCCTCTCCCCGTGGTGCTTACTTCCGTGCTGATGACCAGACCCTCCGTTTGAAGACATGTTTCTCACATAAGTTACTTTTACTCCATAATTCCTACATGGGATGCATTTATTTAATTTTAATGAGATTTTATATATTCATATGTATTATTGGCCAAGGAATTACTTCCCACTCTTTAGGTGGTAGCAGGGGTTGAAGCCAGGGCCTCATGCATGCTGAGTAAAACTTTCATGCTTGATAAAGTCAAGCTTTTCATTTGTTTAGAGTAGGTCAAAGGGGGCGTTTCATCACTCTTATTCCCACCAGGCATATTCCCGCTTCTCTGTGCAACCCAGAAAGTCCTCACACCAAGGGTGCCTGGAGCAATTCTTTTGCTTGAACAACCATAATGGTTAGGTGTAGCCAAAATATTAAGGCAGAAAATTTTGGGGATAATTTTTGAGACAGGGTCTTACTATGTAGTTCAGGCTGGCCTTGAACTGACTATGTAGCCCAGGCTGGCCTCAAACTTGTGATCCTCCTGCCTCGGCCTCCCAAACACACCACCATGCCTGGCCTTGTTTGCATTTTTAATAATAGGCAATGTATTCCCGTGATGTAAAATTCAGAATGCATAAAAAGTGAACGAAGAAGAGGCTGTTCTACTTGTGGATTGCTGGGTAGCAAACCACTGAGACTGGTGGCTTTAAGGACC
The DNA here is from genome assembly GCA_004025085.1 of Thryonomys swinderianus. Lineage (NCBI taxonomy): Eukaryota > Metazoa > Chordata > Mammalia > Rodentia > Thryonomyidae > Thryonomys > Thryonomys swinderianus. The sequence goes on from PVIC010001953.1 coordinate 69,570, forward strand.
AATGGTGTCATTATCTATCATGAGTCAGGGAGAACGCAGGGCTCCAGGGGCCGCTTCTTGCTCGTGGTCTCCATAGTTCCTTTCAGACGGTAGCGAGAGCTGGGAAGGAGCAGTAGCTTCTTTGCTTGTACATCTGCTGCCAGCAGGGAGAAGACGCACAGCTCGGAGCGAGGGTAGTTGGGCCCCCTGGGTTCCCGGGGCCTCCCGGGCCTCCCTCTGCTCTCTATCCCTGGCTGTGTGGCCTCCCCACAGGCAGACTCTGGAAGCCTGCAGACACTGCACACCCTTTGCAGTGCAGCCTCGGACTTCATGCAGCATGAATCCTAAGGCATTCCATTCCCTGGGGCAGGGACAGTGGCCCACGAGGCCGCAAAGGACCCCAGGTGCCATCTCCTGAGAGCAGGAGCAGGAAATCTTTTTCAGCTGTGATCCAGACCATCTTGCGAGATGACATATTCCTTTTTCAAGTTACTCAGGCCACTTTCTAATACAACCAACGTCACCACTTTCAGGTGGGCAAATATTTTTATTTGATGCCTATTTCTATAACAATATCTACCCTCTACCAGGAAAAATTCTTTTGTTGTTGTTTTGAATTAGTATTTTTATTTTATTTATTTTTAAAATAAATTTTATTTTATTTTATCCCATTCTCCCCTTTAAGCCCGGTCCCCTCCCTATGTACAATAGCTTTATTTCCATTTACCAAGAAAAATTCTTAACTTATGAAAGCTTTTCTCACAACACCTTGGGGTTTCATATAAAGTTTTATTTGTACATATCTTTCCCTAACATCCAGATTTAAGATGAACGGTTGGTCTTCGGATTTTGTGCACCTTTCTCAGATCTCTTTTTAACTTTCTACTTTTAATGCCTCCTGCATCCTCCCAGCCAACTATATTTCATAGGTTCATGGGATACATGGCAGTTTAGTTGTGTGCAGTGGCAAATGAGGAACTACAGCAAAAGGCAAAAGGGAGAATGAATCACTACACTTCAAAAGCCCTCTGTCCTGGAGCCAGAAAACTTGCTTTTTCCTCTAGACAGCTTTCAGAGAATCTATTTTCTCATTTGAAAATTATGATAATGCAAAACCATTTTGTGGTAGAGATGAAGCAGAAGAATGTGCTCAACTGTCATTTCTGAGCATGTGTTATTTCCAGGTGTCTATATGTTCTGTTGGAGTAATCCTCAATGATGTTCACTAATTTTCCAACTTAGTAAAGCTATTAGATTTCTCAAAGTTGGTGTAACAAATTATAAGAGCCTTGAAAGAACTGAAATTTATTGTCTCCTGGTTCTGTAGATCAGAAGTTCGATATTAAGGTGTCAGCAGTGTTGGTTCCTTCTGGAGAATCTATTTTATGCCTCTTTCCTAACTTCTATTAGCTTCTCACAGTCCCTAACATCCCGTGGCATGTAGACATGTCATTATAATCTTTGCTATGTTTCCCATAGTGTTTCCTTCCATGTAGGTCTGTTTTATGGTTTGGGTCTAGACCTTCCCTCAAGGCCTCACGTAGTCAGAGAAGGGTGAAGTCTAGCATGTGTGAGGGTAGGATTAAGGGTGTGTAATTACTCAACGACTACATGTGAGTGACTGGTTTCGCACCACACTGATTTTAGTAATCTGAATAGATACAAGGAGCAGAAAGATGCTGTGAGGTTCTCTTGTTGCTTCTGCTGCCATGTGAGAGTCATGAACTGTTTCTCCTTTACGATGCCCTTCGGCCATAAGGTCATCTTGTTGCTTTTGCTGATTCCGTGAGCATGAACTGTTGCCTGTCTGCCACCTGCCTTGGAACCAGCTGATTATGGACTGAAACTTCTATGAACTGTGAGCTAAATAAACCCCTTCCTCTCTAACTTTGGGTATTGGGTGTTGTATCTCAGCAACGAGAGAAAAGTAACTAATGCAGTCCATGTCTTTACTTTTTCTGTCTCTTACAAGGACACTTTTCACGGAGCTCAGGACCCACCCTAAATCCAAGATGATTTCACCTTGAGATCCTTAACCTAATTACATCTGCAAAGACCCTATTTCTAAATAAGGTCACATTTATAGGTACTGTGGAGCTAAGGAATTAGACATATCCTTTGGGAACCACCATTTAATCCAGTATGGAGACCACACTAAGAGTTGAACCCAGATACATTTTGATTTGAAGTCCAGTGTACTTCTATGCTCTCTGCCTCTGCGAAATTACTGTACAAGTGTTAAAGATCACATTGTGATTTCTTCTTATTCTCCTGAGGTTATGTGATTCTCTTGCTTCTAATTTGTACAAGGAAGTGGCTTGAGCACCTGGAAGAAACCACAGAATTCTAAGGTTTTCATTTGGTGAAAAGAGTATTTCCTGCTAAAAATAATCTTCACAAGGTATGTTGGGTTATAAACCCAGGATCTGCTAAATCATCCAACCTTTTGCTTATTATTATTATTATTATGTGCAAGGCCTGTGCTAATTGCTTCATATATATCATGTCATTTTACCCTAAGGGATAGTGATTCTTACCATCCCATTTTTAGAGAAGAAACAGGTTGAAAGAGGTTAGAGAATTTGTATTAAATCATAGAGCTGCTAAGCAAAGATTTGAACCTAGGTGATTTCTACACCCTGAACCTATGGTAGAAGAACTTACCCCAAGGGAGTTCTCACACCACTTACCTGGCCCCAAGGCAGATGAACTTAACAAAGATTTGGTAATCATGACAATAACCACGTATTTCTAATAGGAACAGACTGGGTGTTTAGATGTCCCTCTGGTTTCCTTCATTTCATTTTTGGAGTGACACCATTGAAAGTTATTTGGAACTTTTGAATGAAATTACCTGAAACATAGGCTCAATTTTTAGGAAAAAATTAAATCTAGTATATTTCCTCTTTGTCTCTATGATTCCAGTCCCTTTGGTCTGGAGTTGACCTATGCATCCATTACTCAGAACAGTTGCTTTGAATGTGTCAGCACATTATAATGCAATTTTACTAAAAAGAAATCATTTCTCTGCTACTACAAAGGCTACATTTGTTTTGGTTTTTCTTCAGTGTAAAACAAATTTCCCTTCAACAGGGTAATAAAATAAAAAGCCACATAACTATAAGGAAGGATGTAGAAAGGCCTCATCAGCACTATAATTCTTTCTCTCTGATTAATATTTTTAAATTATCTTTAGCTGAAATAAGAAAGATAAATCATTACTCTGACCCCAAAGTCTAAACAAAACTTATTGCTTTAGAATATATTCATTTGTTTTTAATGTTCATGTCAGTTCTTAAAGAATGGCTTTGTAACAATATTTTAAGTACTTAAAACATTAACAACCAGGCTGCTGGCCCATATCTTAAATTAAATGCTAAACTAAACTAGAATTGCCATTGTCTGCACTTTCCTTTAATGAAATTCATTAATGATGACATGTTTATAGCTTATATGGAAAAGGTCATCCTCTTTTGTATATTGTCCTCTTTAATTAATTTGGAATCCTTGAAAAAGAATTTAAACCTAAGAGTTCTTTAGGTAGATTTATCCTTCCCCTCTTACAGTCACTACATTTAAATGTCACTACATTTAAAGGATCAAGTTTCTTCAACTATAAAGCAGCCTTTGTAAATCATGAGAGGTTCTTGGGACCATGTACTGGGATTCATGCATGCAATTTAATTGCACTAGATGAGCAAGATTAGGAAACAAAAGCAGGAACTGGCAAAAAGGAAAAGATTGGCCCTCTGGCCCCTTTGCTGAGCTGCTTCCTGTCCTCTGCATTAGATACCAGCAACTCACCAGGACAAGAAGCAAGACACTGCGTGGAATGACAGTGCAACTGAGAGCCAATGTGTTCACAGCTTTGAAAGCCATAATATAGAAAACCCAATGGTTGTACGTTGAGTTTCTTTTTTGTTACTTGGAATATTTGTGTGAACAAAATAAACATTTGATAATTCTTGCTCAATATAATGTTTAAAGATTTTCTATAAAATTGAAAGGAACAACAATGTCTTCCCTGAATTTCTGCATGTTGTGGACTTAATTGACAATGAATTTCTCAAGCACTTTGATGTGGAAGCTATTACAGTGTTTTCCTTGTACATGGGCGAAAGCTAAAGAGCAGAGAGTTGAAGAGATTTGCTCAAGATCATCTGCAGATGGACCAGAGATTTACCTCAATGGTTCCGGCGCCTGCCTAGCAAGTGCAAGGTCCTGAGTTTGATCCCGGTAACCACATAGAATGCTGGGCATGGTGACTCATGCCCACCAATAATCAATACCACATACCAGAGTGCCAGGCGTGGTGGCTCACACCTGTAATCCCAGCACTCGGGAGGCAGAGGCAGGAGGGTTGCTGAGTTCGAGGCTTGCCTGGGCTCCATAGTGAGCTCAGGACCAGCCTGAACTACAAAGCGAGACCCTGTCTCAAAAAAAAAAAAAAAAGATCATTTGGGGTTTTGGCTTCACACTTTCCATAAGAAGTTTATTTAGTTGTCTCCTCCTTTGTTTTTGTCTTCCTTAATAATTGCCCTCCCCCCCCCCACTGCTACCAGGGGTCAAACTGCGCACCTTTCACTTGCCAGGGAGGCACAGTGCCTCTGAGCTACATCCCATTCTTTTTTTAAAACTACATCTAGTGTTTAAAGCTGGATAAAATGAATCTGAAAACCATTTTTAAACAGAAAACTAGCTTTTGATATTTTTGTTGTCAATAAACCCATTCTGCAGTCTTTGAATCCAGGACTCTTAAATTGCAGCTTCTGCAAAGCAAGAGAAATCAACAAGAGAGAGAAAAGCCAGTCTACAGTGTGGGTAAAATTTTACCTGCTGTTCCTCAAACAAAGGTCTTTTATCTAGAATACATAAAGAATTTTAACATATCAGGTCCTCTAATTTAAAGGCCCAATTCAAAAATGGGCATGTGGAATGAACAGACATTTTTCAGATGAAGTAGAAGCAGCAAATAAACACATGAAAGAATGCTCAACATCACTGGTCATTCAAGAGAAGCGGATGAAAACGGCACTGAGATTTTGTCTCACTCCTGAAAGAATGACTGCTATCAAGAAATCTGTCAACAACAAATGCTGGTGGGGCTGTGGGGAAAAGGAATTCTTCTCCACTGTTGGTGGGAATGTAGACTGGTGCAGGCACTGTGGAAATCGGCATGGAGATTCCTCAAAAAAACTAGAATTGGAGGTCTCATTTGATCCTGCTACATCCCTGCCAGTTGTATGCATGAATAAATCAAGGGCATCATACCATAATCATGTATGTGCACCCATGTTTATAGCAGCATAGTTTGTAATTGCTAAATCTTAGAAACAATCCAAAAGCATATCTACTGGTGAGTAGATAAATAAGATATAGTTTTTAAAAAAATAATAAAATAAAATGTAGTGTTAGCCATAAAGAAAGATAGACAAAACATTTATAGCTAAAAGGATGCACCTTGAGGCCATACACATAAGTAAAATAAACAGGACACACATGTGCAAATACCATATTGTTTCTCTAGTGTGGGAAACTGAAGGTGTAAGTGAGGTTCAGAAGATATAAAGGGTATTGTGAAATAGGAAGAAAATGTTCAAAGGGGGAGGGGAACTAGGGAGCGCAGGCAGTGGAAAGCCTGGAAGGGAGCAAAAAAAACAAAACTGATGATAACAAGGAAAAAACAGAAACAAAGCTCATATATATATATATATATATATATATATATATATATATATATATATATGTGGGTGGAATGGTCATAGGGAAGGTAAGGGAATGGGAAAAAAATAAGAATCAAAATATATCATGCACAGATACAAATTCTCAATGAGGAATGTGATCATAATTACACCTAAAATATACCAATAGACTTTGTACAGAAAAGAAAATAAATTGCTCATCAAAATGGGGAAGCTTGAACATAAGTAAATGTTACTCTAGTGCTCAATTTTTCAATATGCTGGACTGGTCATGGGTGGCACAAATGTCACTGCAGCATCAGGTCCCAACATTCAGTTCTCCTAACACTGCATAACCTTCCCTGTGCTGAATAAGGAGTTTCATATAAAACCTTAGCGACATTTAACTCACATGACTTGCTCTGTCTCCATCTTCTGTCATATAGACTCGCAGTTATAGAGCCCATCTGGGTGCTTCTTAATAGTCCCTGGAAGAACTTCCAAGCCTAAACTGATTTCACTTCCCTTTTGAACCTGCAACATTTCACCCTTCCTTTCACTCTGGGCCATGGATCATGTTTAAATCAGCATTCTAGTTCATATATTCCCTAGATATTTCTCCTGAGAAAGAGTCGATCACTCTTAGTTTTCTTTCAGAATTCAGTTTTTGACCATCATTCAAGACCATCCTGGTGTGCCAGTGACTTTTCCTTAGGGGTGTAATTTTTGTGTCCAGGGATATTAATTCACCCAGCATACGGTTCTCATGCTTTCCATGGATTCTTAAAGGATGCTAGATGACCCCCATCAAATCTTCACTGGCATTGTTGAAAACTAGAGAAATTACAGAGGTAAAATTTTTAAATGGCCAAAGAACAGATATAAATTATTACAGAAGAGCAACTGTTAGAGTGTCAGTAAACTTCATAGCAGCATCAAAAGAGGCCATAGAATAATATAATTATTTCCTCATTGAAAAATAGGGAATGATGTATACTTAAAATCCTATAAACTTGATTTAAAAAAAGATAGGGATTTGTTTTTCTCATTTTTGTATCCAAAGCATACATGCACACTTCCTGGACATACATTTCAGTATAATAATTGTGTAATTTTGTTTAGATCAATCCTCAAGGTTTACATTTGATATAACTTGCTTTCAGTGTATGTGACCTACTTCATCCTCTGAAAACTTTTAAGATCTTCTTGTCCATACTGTTCTGATAGTGCACAATGCTAAGCCTTGTATAAGTCTATTCTCATACATTGTTCTGAGAACTGTGTGAACCATTAATCTGGAAACTCCTGGATTTGAGTGTAGGAAATTTTCTTAAATTATGTCTTTAATTTTTCTCTTTCCTTTTCTATATTCTCTGCTTATAAAACTGTAGTTATACAGATAGTAATCTTCCTGGACTGTTTACACAGTGTTTAATAATATAATGCAATGTTTTATATTTTCTAGACAAAGTATAAGTATATAAAAATGCAAGTATATAAAAATAAATTTTATAATAATGTATAAGAATTTATTATAATATTCAATAATACATTTTATAATAAAAATGTGTCCTATTTTTTTCTTATTACCTCTTGCTCTACTTTTTGGGTGGTGGAGTCATCTTTGCCTTCCAAATTTTCTATGAATAGCTTCAGTTCTGCTATCATATTTTTAATTTCTAAGAGCATTCTTATATTCTCCAAAGTTCCTTTGGAAATAGCATTTCCACTTTGTTTCTGGGATAAACTATCACTGCTTATCTCTTTATAGATTGTGAAGTTTTTCCTCCTTAGTTTATTCTTCTTCCAAGTTATTTTTTTACTTTGCAGTGTGCTTGCTTGATCTTTGTTTTGTATGTTAGAAGCATTCTTCTTCATCTGTCTGATAATACTTAGATAGCTGTTAATGTTTGTTTGGAGGTGAATTAAAAATCTGATCTCAAGATCTGAGTGAATTTCACTGGAGGGTGATCTAGTTGGGCCACTTTTGGAGGAAACCTTGGTATCAGTATGATTTTTTCCTCTTGGGCAGGGCAGAATCCCCAGAGAGGACTCTTCCATTTTTCCAGTTTCTAGGAGAAAAAAGGGCTGATTAGCCAGTCTGAAAACTAAGTGGGAAAACAGGACGTAGAGGCAGGGTTTCTGTCTTCAGTGCCTCCATGTTCCTGTTCCTCTGCTTTCTGCGTGGGACTGGCATTCTTACCCCGGTCAGCGGGACCCCAGTGTACATCTGTGTGACCCTCTCCAGGAAGTGAACATCATTTCTTTGCGAGGATGGGGAGAAGTCTCCAGTAGTATGAGACGAGGGGGGAATTTAGGATGATAATGTTTCTCCACAGCTCTTTTAATCCTCCTTGTTATAACCAATCCTCTTCAGCACCTCCATCCAGTGCTACCCGGTATCACGATTTCCTGGGTTCTTGATGACCTTGCAACAAAAACTTAGCGGTTTCAAATCTGACTCTTTGATCTGCTTGGTCAGTATTTTAATTATCCATATTCTTCCTTAAGTTTGTTAAGGGCTGTTTTTGCCTCCTCTTCCATTCTCCATATCCTTAAAGGTTCATACATCCCTAAATGACATCTATTCATTGTATTTTTTATATGGTTCTGGAAAGGCAAAATTTGGATGAACACTGTCAATCCATCATATCTACTCAGAATGTTAATCTAGAAACTAACATCTCACAAAGCTCTCCTTTATGACTGATGCTTTCAAAGACCAAGAGAGTTGACCTTATGCAGATCTTTGCTGAACAAAGTTATTAAAGGAAGTATTTCAAAAATAAGTAAATGATCTTTGAAGGAAGAAATGGAGTGCAAAAATCAATAGGGAACCTGGCAGGGACTCAAACAGAGGCGCTACTCCTTAGAGACTGTTTCCTTCTTGGAAGACTGTTGTAGTACCATCAGCTGAGTTGGGAACCTTAGCAGAGATGCTTAAGGGCTCCCGTGGGGGTTATGTGCACAGCTCAAGTGGAAGAAGCCAACCCCACTGTGACCACCGTGGCAGAAATTCCAACACCAACCAGTTAAATAGTGAGGTGTCTAATTTGAAGTTGCTGTGAGTGCCCGAATAAATGATGCTTCCACAGAACAAGTTAAAAAAAAGTATATATAAAGTTGAAAATGCATAATTTAAAAAGCAACTTTTTTATTTTGAGGAGGAATTACTGGAGCTTCTGGCTGTTCATAAAACAAGTCATCTCACTTAGAAATTTCTTCTCTTGCCAGGCCTGGTGGCTCATGCCTGTAATCCCAGCATTTGGGAGGCAGAGACAGGAGGATTGCTGAGTTTGAGGCTTGCTTGGGCTACATAGTGAGCTCAGGGCCAGCCTGAACTACAAAGCAAGACCCTGTCTCAAAAAAAAAAAAAAAAAAAAAAAAGAAATTTCTTCCCTGTCCCCGTTTTTCAGGAGAAACTTTTATTGGACACCCATGGACTTGCCCCTTGGATTATAACCAGGGCCCAAAATCATTTCTTTGACTTCTAGAAATGTAATCTCTTCAGAAACTCCTTCATTTGTTCCGTTCCATTTTGTCAGTACCATCTCAAGCATCATCAGATGATGATTTCTACTTTAAGTCAGAAGTCATTCTTCCACATTACTGTTTTTAAGGTCTAGTGGATGGTGCTTAGAATGGCATTCACTCAGTAGTTTAGATTTTTCTTTTATTCTAATAGAACATCAATGCTATAGTTTATTAATTGTCCATTTTATTTTTCTAGCCCTTGTTACGGTTTGTATCAAATGTCCCCCCAAAGAAAACCTCATGAGATCATAGGCAGGAATTTTAGAAGGTTATTGGGTCATACGGGGATTAGTTGACTTGTGAGGAGGTGGAGCCTGGATGGAAGAGGAAGTTTATTGCGGACATAACCCAGCGAAAGGTAGAGCTTCTCCTTGTCTTTGTACTTCCTGGGAAGCATCAGGTGAGCAGCCTTTCTACCACGAAGTTATGCTTGGAGCCAGCCAACTATGGACTAAAACCTCTATAAACTATGAGCCAAAATAAACTTTTCCTCATTAATTTATAGGTGTTGGGTAATGCAATTCAGTGTGGAGAAAGGGATGAGACCACTCTGTCTCCAAAGGTGAGACTATGTTAATTGTTATTTCAATGACTAGACCATATCATCAGTTTCAACTATAACTCAGATTTCTAGAAAATTAATAGTAAATATTATACAGTACAGTACTTAATAGAGCATGCCAGGCACCCTTTTGAGCACTCTACTGGTATAAATCCATCTAATATTCATGACTGCTTGTGAAGTGCTATTATGATTTTTATTTTACAGATGAATAGACTGAGGCAAACAAACAGTGAATGAACCCCAGTGCTCTAGCTACAAAGTCTATGATCTCAGTGACAAAATCATGCTCTTAGTCCTGACACAATACTTCTAACTTTCTTGAAATAGCTTTTTTTCTGTTAATAATAATACTTAATTTTGTTAATGATGAAAGGATTAAGCCAACACGTTCTTAACTCTAGATCAGTAGAATCTCCCAAGAAATTTAAGGAAATGCCAGTGCTCTGGTTTTATCTTGGAACTCATAATCTATTAATTTGATAAGCCCCAACATTTGTGTTAAACAGAAATAGGTCCCCCAATGGGGCTAATATATAACTGGAGTTGTGATTCCCTAGAGTAGGCATTTTTCAGTATCTGGTGGTAGAATTCCTTCATTTTCACCAATTATATGGGCCTTTAATACCTGGAAAATCAGAAAGAATCAGTATGATTCAAGCTCTTTAAGTCCCCAGTGTTTTGGTTCTTTGCATTTAAAGCCTCCAAAGTAATGAAAATACCATGATTTGACTTCCCAGTGCCAATATGGCTTTGCAGGCCATATGCACATACACCGAACTCACACGTCAGTTCAGAGCGGGTCATCCCTGTCACCCTCCCAGAGTCTACTCTGTCTCTCACTGGCCGGGTCTTTATTCTCAATATCACCTGTTCCTGTTCAGCTTAGATTTCACAGTATATGTGGAACCCAACTGCGCAGAATAACAAAGTTAGGGACTTCAAGACAGAAGCTAAACTGGAGCTTCACTGCCCTTTTTGGAAATGCCTTAGGATACAGAACACTTTAGGTTTTCTTTTTCTACGCCAGAGTGTTCCGGCCAAGCTTATGGAGGAGAAAAACTCCACGAGCAGTTAGCCCAAGGTATTCATGGGCCGCCTCGGGCTCTGGAACCACTGCCGGCTGCTCTAAGTCCAACTCCGATGTTCCCCACCTCGCTCTTGACCCTAACCGGTGACCCAGTGCCTTGGCTCCCAGGATGTGGGAGGACATTCTCCAGGAGACGCTAGGTGCTCCTCGACCAGCCGGCACCCCAGCACGCAGGCACCACGCTGCCCCTTCTCACTGCGTCAGGCCTTGGGGATGCCAATGAGATCTGCCCCCCGAACTCTTGCTTTTACTCCTTGCTCAGAATGTCACCTCTCTTTGGATTGCCTCTGACCCCAGAGCGGCTGGGAGGCTCATTCATCTCAGTTCAGGTCCCCCCGAGGGGCCTCTAACTGGGATGTAGCTCTTTTCTTCTAATCATGGGTCGCAGCTCAGGCAAATCCCTGGGCTGCTGTGCCACGGGGATCTGCTTTCTCCTCAGCACACATTCAGAGCGCCTACAATTAGTCATGTTCACAGACAGCTCAGCAGCAGGCAGAGATAAAGCAGATTTGCTCCATGTCCTGCCCTTAAAATCCCAGCTGGTGCTATAGATTACAAGTAGAGACACTGCTGTATAGCAAGCTATGGTGTGAAGGTGGCGCCCTCCTCTCTAGTTCGTATGTTGAGTCCTTACCTTTGCAGTGATGGTGTTAAGAGACGAGGTTTTGGGGAACTAACTGTTATGAAGCAGAACCATCACGGATGAGACTAGCATTCCAATAAAAAAGGCCCGAGAGAGTCCACATTTCCCTTTGGCGATGTGAGGATACAGTGAGAGAAGGCTAAACAGGAAGAAGCAGGCCCTCATCAGACCCCCAGGCTTCAGATTTGTGAGAAATGAAATTCTGCTGCTTATAAGATGCACAGTCTATAAAGTTCTGTTACACAGCCTGAGCAGACTAAGACACAGTATGATACACAGTACAGCACAGGGAGGCAGACGTAAAGGAGGGTACACTGGAACTGGATCCTGGGAAACGCATAGGACTACATTTGTTTGCCAGGCTGCATCAGTGTCCCACAAGCCGAGTGGCTTAAACACGTACTGTCTCTCAGCTCCGAGGCTGCGAGTCTGAGATCACAGTGTCCCAGGGGTGACTCCTTCTGAGACTCAGCAGGACAATCTATTCTAGGCCTCCTCCGAGGGGCGCCAGCTTGGACACCTGTCACCCTGACCTCTGCGTCCGTCTTCACAGGGCATTTCCCGGTGTGCATGCTTCTCTCCAAATCCTTTCCGGAAGCACAGCAGTCATACTGGCGTCGGGTCCACCTTGCTCCAGGATGAGCTCATCTTAACAAGTTGAAACTCCAGCGACCTCATGTTCAAACAAGGCCACACTGAGGCATCAGAACTTAGGGTTTCAACATACGAATTTGTGTGAGTTCAAGGTTTTACCAACCAGAAAGGGGAGGAAAAACATTTTGATTCTGAATAGAAAGATGCCATACAAATACACAAGGTGCAGAAATGATTACACAGCTGGGGAAGGGCGAATGGCCAGTGTGGAGGTGGAGAAGTGGGTGGGAAGAGTGGAGTGGACTCGGGACCGAGAGACAGGCTCAAACACGGCGTTTGGTCCAAGCGCAAACACTGCCTGGGCCAGAGAGAAACCTGCTTCCTGGCTTCGGGCCTGCCCAAGGCTGGAGGAGAGAGCTGGGTGTCTGAGAAGGGAACATTTCAGTATCTGCTCAAACCTTCCTGGTGTCAAAGATGGTGCCCAGGGTGACAGGACTTAGCAGTAGCTATCAGAGGGATCACATCCCAGTCTGTACCCTTGGTGGGGGGTCACCCCAACTCTTTGAACCTAGTTTCTTTTTTTTTTTTGCTTTTTTTTTTTTTTTGCTTTTTGGAGACAGGGTCTCGCTTTGTAGTTCAGGCTGGCCCTGAGCTCACTATGGTGCCCAGGCAAGCTGTGAACTCAGCAATCCTCCTGCCTCTGCCTCCCGAGTGCTGGGATTACAGGCGTGAGCCACCATGCCCGGCATTGTGGTATGCGTTGTTGATTGCTGGTGGGCGTGAGTCTCCACGCCCAGCATTGTATGTGGTTTCCGGGGATCGAACTCAGGACCTTGCGCTTGTGAGGCAGGCGCCGGAACCACTGAGCTAAGCCTCCGGCCCTTTTTTTTTCTTTTTTGAGACAGGGTCTCACTTTGTAGTTCAGGTTGGCCCTGAGCTCACTATGTAGCCCAGGCAAGCCTTTAACTCAGCAGTCCTCCTGCCTCTGCCTCCCGAGTGCTGGGATTACAGGCATCAGCCACCATGCCCGGCTGAACCTAGTTTCTTTCTCCTTGAATTGACTATGGAATTGCCCAGCACACCACGAAAGCTCCACAAAACATGGTAATATTATCACTTCCACTCATGAGCCCAGAGAATTTGATCCATTCAAAACAAAACAATGCACTGAAATCTTAGTGAAGGATGTCTGAGTTCAACCGTTAGAGTAAGCTGATAAGGGAAAGATGAATGCTAGCGAGTATCTATTTAAGAATCTTCTTTTTAAATGCTTACTCTTAAAAAAAGTATCTCCTTTAAAGGTTCAGGTCTTCTGAGACTGGCAATGCGGACAGCGGGCTGCACATCTGGTAGTAAGAGGAGGCTGGTGAGAGCTGCCGAGACCTGGGTCGCGGTCCCGCGCCGATGGTTCAGATCCGCAGCAGGCACGTGACTGCCCTGTGGGGCTGAGGCAGGTGGTTCTGGGCAGCAAGCAGAGGGGCCGGCAGCCTCCGGCAGAGCCCGCAGACAGCTCCCGCTGGAACGCAGCAGAGGTGTCCGAAGAGACAAGCCAGGAGCCTGGAACCGTTTTACGGCTCGTTTGGGCTTTGCAGAGGGTATGTGTAGAGAGCGGAAGAGACAGCGTGGAAACGAGACAGCGCGGCAGAGGCGG
>PVIC010001954.1:0-49500 GCA_004025085.1 Thryonomys swinderianus
TAACCCTCCGGCCCTGGTTTGGGTTTTTACATACTGCTCTCCAGAAATTCTCTATATGGTAAAGAGTCACCCAGATCAATAAAGTATTCTATTGATTCTACCACTAGAAATTTCCAGCTTCTTCCTCTGAACACAAGTACAACTCAAAAGGGATCACAGACCTAACATAAAAGAACCACAGAGCTTGAAAGAAAGTACAATGCTAAATATCCTTGCCCTTGTGTTAGGAGACGGTTTCCTATTTTTGCTCAAGCACACAGCAACAAAGTAAAACACAGAGAACACAGATTTCATTAAAATTAAAGTCTTGTGCTACAAATGATATTAACAAAAAATGAAAAGCCCATGTGAGAATAAAGTAATATACAAATCATGTACCTAATAGGAAATACAGTTACACAATATATAAAGAGCCTCTACAACTCAATATAGAATATAAGCTAATTTTAGGGCCGGAGGGTAAGCTCAGTGGTTCCGGCGCCTGCCTCACAAGTGCAAGGTCCTGAGTTCGATCCCCAGTAACCACATATAATGCTGGGCGTGGAGACTCAATGCCCACCAACAATCAACATCGCATACCACAATGCCGGGTATGATGGCTCACGCCTGTAATCCCAGCACTCGGGAGGCAGAGACAAGAGGATTGCTGAGTTCGAGGTTTGCCTGGGCTACATAGTGAGCTCAGGGCCAGCCTGAACTACAAAGCGAGACCCTGTCTCAAAAAGAAAAAAAAAAAAAAGAATATAAGCTAATTTTAAAAACAGGCACACACCTATAATCCCAGTTGTCTGGGAGGCTGAGGCAGGAAGATGGGAAGCTTAAGCACAGCCTGGGCAATTTAGTAATTTAGCAAGACCCTGTGTCAGAACAAAAAAGCATCAAGAATATAACTTAATGTAAAGACCTTGAGTCCAATAAGTAAGAAAACAAATAAATAAATTACAAATAAATAAAGAGATGATCTAAATGCACAGTTATCCAAAGACCAAGTCAATAACCACATTAAAGGATACTTAACATCATTAGTCACTGAGGAAGTGCATAAATAAACAAACAAATAAAGCACAATGAGATACTACTTCACATCCACAGGGACATAATACAAAGGAGGGGACGTAACAGGTGTGGGAGAGAATATGGACAAACTAGAGCCCTCTTTTACTGCTGACAGATGTGTAAAATGGTGTCCCCACTGTTGACAACAGTCTAGAAGTTCCTCAAAGGTGTAATATGGGATCACCACACAACTCAGCAGTTCTACTGCTAGGTACGCGAAAGAGAGATAAAATCATACACTCACATAGAAATTTAGACACAAACATTCCTAACAGCATTAATTACAATACTAAATAACATCCAAATGTGGAAGCAGCCCAAATATACATCAAATGTTAAACAGGTAAATAAAATATAGCTGATCTATATAATGGAATACTATTGCACGTCCCAAAAAGTAGTGGTACATGCTATAGCAGGGCTTAAAACATTTACACCATGTGAAAAAAGTCATTCACAAAAGAATATCTATGAAGTATTTAGATTTAGTTACTCTATAGAGACAGAACAAATTAATGGTTGGCTGGACTGACTACTAAAAGATGTAAATCCTGGGCCGGAGATTGAGCTCAGTGGGTCCAGCACCTGCCTCCCAAGCGCAAGGCCCTCAGTTCGATCCGCATAACCACATACAATGCTGGGCATGGTGACTCACACCCAGCAGCAATCAATACCACATACCACAGTGCCAGGTATGGTGGCTCATGCCTGTAATTCCAGCACTCGGGAGGCAGAGGCAGGAGGATTGATGGATACCAGGCATGCCTGGGCTACAAAGTGAGCTCAGGGCCAGCCTGAACTGCAAAGCGAGACCCTGCCTCAAAAAAAAAGATGTAAATCCGTTATTTTGGGGGGAACAAAATGTTCTAAAGGTGACTAAGATGATAAGATCTACAGCTGTATCAACCTACTGAAACCCACAGAATCTTATACTTTAAATGGCTCATTTATATGGCATAATTGTATCTTAATTTTTAAAACTCTTCTTTTGAAGAAAGGTGTACTGGGAATTGAACCAGGACATTTCTAATCCAAACATTTCTTTTTCCACTGAAACACACAAGATTCAAGACGAAAGAACCTTACAAGATGAGGGGCGAAGGCCTGCCAGAGTTCTGGTGAGTTTCTTAATTCTCTTGAGTCCTCAGTTCGCTCATCCCTACAGACAGAGTCCAGTAAGGATGAGGAACACGCCTGTGCACCATCTTGTAGAAAGACAGGTTTGATTTCACTCAGGTAAGAGTGCAGGTCATGAGGACACATCCCCAGGTGACAGAGCACACAGAGAATGAATGAGAGGGCCACAAACTCACTGTTTCTCCAGCCCACTCCTTGAAAGCCAACCCAAAGGCCGTAAAAAAGCCTCTACACTATAAGAGACACCTCTCTGTTCTCCTCACACAGGGAAGTCTAGGCTTTAGTAACAAACCTGCTTGGATTGCTGAGTTTGGCTCTTCTTTCCCGTTCACACAGGATGCAAAGGTGGTTCCAAAGAGTTTGTCCAACACAGCTATGCCATGAGCTGGGTCATGCCCACTGCTTTCCTAACAGATAAACACTGATCTGGTGACTGTGTGCCAACCACTGACCCCTGAACTTCAGTCTCACTGGATCCCCACCACTATTCTATGACGAGGTTACTGCCGTCCCTGCCCTACACACAAAACACAGTGGAGGTAATAAACTGACTCGTCCACAGATGCCTGATGTCCTGCTGCTGCAATTTGCTGTGCATTCAGCAGACAGAAGAACCAGCGGCTGCTGTACACTGGGCTGCCATCAGGAGCACAGAGTCACAGCGGATAGTCCACAAGGTTCCAAAACACCTACCAACTCTAAAAGGTTAAGTTCAGCTCAGCCTGGAATGATCATAGGGCCCAGCTATACCACTCTGATATCTACCCAGAGGAATTCAAGTCAGCACACTGTAGAGATAATGTCACAACAGCCAAGATACGGAGCCAGCTACCACGGAGTGTGATTCAGCAATAAAGAATGAGATCATGTCATTGGCAGGAAAGTGGACGGGGCTGCAGATCATTGCATTAGGCAAAATAAGTCAGACTGAAAAAGACAATACATGTTTCTCCAGCATACAGATTCTTTTTTTTTTTTTTTGAGACAGGATCTCACTTTGTAGTTCAGGCTGCCCCTGAGCTCACTATTGTAGCCCAGGCAAGCCTCAAACTCAGCAAACTCCTGCCTCAAACTCAAACACCTGCCTCAAACTCAAACTCCGGCCTCTGCCTCCTGAGTGCTGGGATTACAGGCATGAGTTCCCAAGCCCAGCACAGTGCTGTGTGGTACTGATTGCTGATGAACATGAGTCACCATGCCTGGTATTGTTGTATGTGGTTACGAGGGATCGAACTAGAGACCTTGCGCTAGCTAGGCAGGTGCCAGAACCACTAAGCTAAATCTCCAGCCCAGCATATGGATTCTTAAAGAAAGTGTCATGAATGTAGAAGAGAGACTATTACTAGATCAGAGGAAAGGAATAAGGAGAAGGGAGAACGAAGACATAAGGAAGGGTAATGGGATACAAAGAACTTATTAATTAGATCATTAGGACAGCATGACATTGAATGAAAATACTGAGGTAAAAATGTGTCCGCTACACTTTCTCCAGGGAAACAGCAGGTTATAAAACAGTACATATGTCACTGCCAACTTTTTATTCTTAAAAATGCATTAGCATAGAGTGGTATCAAGAAATCGTCTAGAATAGTGTTCACCTGTTTTAATTTGTCTCTGGCAGTGACACACTAAACACACTTTTTTTGTATTCAGAATCGAACTCAGCACCTTGCTCTTGCCAGACAGACATAGTGCCACTGAGCTACATACCCAGCCCAAGCCCCTTTTTATTTTTAAGAGTTTCATTTTTAATCTGTGCTATTAGCAAATGTGTCTAAGCAAAAGAAATTACAAATTGCTCAAGCAAAGGAAAATACAAATTGCTCTAAGTATGTGAGTTGATGGACAAGTTAATTAGCGTGATTGTAGTAATCATTTTCACATGTATCTGAAAACACAATGTTTTATGCCTGACAAAAAATCTGCACGAAAAGTGGAATTCAAATAAATTATCTGAATTTCTGGAGTAATGGACAGCAAAATGTTTCTAAAAATTTACATGGCAAGTGTTTTATGTTTTATGCCTGACAACAAAATCTGCACAAAAAGTGGAATTCAAAATAAATTATCTGAATTTCTGGAGTAATGGACAGCAAAATGTTTCTAAAAGTTTACACAGCAAGTGTAGACAATTTAAAAGGCAATTTTAGGATGTTTCATAAAGTTTTCAGAATCCCCCAACTAGCAACCTTTGAAAGTACCTGTCTTACGACACAAACTTTCAACTACTAGTGCCTTGGGTAACAGGAGGAGGGCATTAAAGCCTAGGGGGCTCTTAGCCTAGTTACCTGATCCGGAAGCATCTCAACTACGGGCCCTTGCCCGTGTTCTTTAATTACCCTCATTTTCTACACCTACTTAGCACAAAAAGTTGAGAAATCAGTAGAGACTCCGCATGCTAACAGGTAACACAGGATCTTGATTCCCTTTCTTAACACCCCGCAGGCTCTCTTACACTTTCACACACTTCCATAGGTCACCTCTTCACCCCAAAAGCAAAGACTTCCTCAATTTTGTTTCCTTCTGAATTTTCACAGAGACATTTCCTCTCCATCAATCAGGATCAGCCCTTTGATGTTACCTTAGGAATTGCTGCAGATGAGACACCACCTGCCTCCTTCAAAAAAGAAGCCAATCACCTAACAAAGCAACCCACGGAGGAGTGTTGTGATGAACAGAATGTCTGATGGGGACAGGGTCACCCAACCCCCGTGAATGTCGCCTGGTTAGCTCCAGATTAGTCACCTGCCACTACTGCCTTGCTGTCTCCACTACAGCCATAGGACGATTAATGCAGTGCACACTGTGCTCCCTGTAGTCCACAGCCTTACTGTTACTAACTACTGCTCTTGTCCTCGAAAAGCTCACAAAGGCTGGGACAGCACCCAAAAAATAACAAAGAACAAAAACAAGGGAAGCATAGTTAACTCCTTCCTTTCATTACACTGAAAAACAGATGTTGAGAATCCACATCTTAATTACCAGCCAAGAGATTCTTTCCCCGTGATCGCACATTCTCTCATAACCCAGCCAATACCCTAGGCTAGTGGATGGGAAGCCTTTTAGAGCTTTTAATGATAACAAATAGCCGGCTAAAAGCACACGTGCCATACATACATTCAAAGACTTGTACTAAGCAACAGCTTGCAAATAATCCTGAACTGTTTCATCTAGGAAGCCCCCACCCAACCACCCAACCCAACCGCACACCATGCCAGATACCTGCTCAGCAGCAAGTCAAGTCTCCTTGACAGCAACACGTTATTTGGGTGACACAGAGGCTATCAAGCCAACTAACTTCACCTGACCTGACCACAGCATGACTAGGCTATGACACCTGAGCTGCTGCCTGCTGAACACAATAGAGTTGGATTCAAAAGCGACTATGCAGTTCTGTTTCTCCAACAGATTCATCCCAGCCAAGAAAGAGTCTGAAATTGCAGGAACAAGCTAATATCCAGCAGAAAAACAGCAGTCCAGTGGCAGCTTCCAGTGCAGCATCTTTTTTTTTTTTTTTGAGACAGTCTGAGTTCCTAAATTGCCTAGGCTGGGCTCAAACTTGGGATCTTTCTGCTTTAATCTCTTACAGTGCAGGATTACAGGTATGTGCCACCAAACACAGTTTAAGTATTATTATTTTTTTAAAATCTAAGTTGGAAGAAGTATACCTATCATCAAATTCTGTCAGAAATACTATCTTATCCTCTTTACCACTTACTGTTCACATGGCCTTCTGAGTTTGAGCTATGTTTGGATGACAAATAGATGCTCTATATATAAAAGGCATTTCAAAGAACATTTTTGAAATAAAAATGTACATCTTTTTCTGAAAAGACATGAAGAGTACTTTCCAGAAAGCAATATAAACTGATATCTTACCCTCTTTCAGGCAGCAATGGATACAGCTGTACCTGTTTGTGTCAAAGATGAGTATCTCTCCATGGGTCTATCTTATATAGTACTGGAGGCATTTCCCTTCCATTCACCTGAACAAAATGCAAACTTTTTCCCTTAGAAAGCTCTACAAGACAAAGCCATACAACTTCTTTCTAAAGGATAATCTTTCTAAACTTGTGCAATAACACTTGCAAACTATGTTGTCTCCTCTCAGCTCCCCAAACAATTTATACTACCTGCCACACCATTTCTTCAGTTTGAAATATCCTCCCCAAGCTCTAAGTCTAGTCCAAGACCAAGTTCAACTTCAGCCTCCTCTGTGAAGTTACCACCAGTGCAGCTAGAAGCGATCACTCCCTGTTACATTTCAAGGCATGTGATTCCACTCCAAACAAAAATATGCAATTAGTAAATAAAAACTATGCCTTCTATGTCTTTGTATCCTCAGAGTACCCCAGAAAAGTGAGTAGAATATAATGAGTGTTCATTAAATATGATTTATAAATCATACTTCCAAGCTTAAAAAAGTATAAATTACTTTATAAGCATAAATTTATACTTATTCCAAATATGAATCACATTTATACTTTCACGCTTGGAAAGTAACTTTATACAAGCATTTTTACAAAATACCACCAACTGTATTTATTAAAGCAAATAAAGAACAGAAAGTTTAAAATGTCATTTTGGTTTACCTCACTGTGATGTGTCTGGGATGGAAATATAGGAAAAACTATTCAAAACCTCTAAGTAAGGAAGAGCCAAAGCCAGCCACTAATAATACAGAACTATAAACATGTGACATATTCTCTATATAGCTAAGTAAAAATTGTTTCACCAAAATAAAAAAAAAATCTGCTTAGTCAACATAAAATAACACTGTGGTATTCAAAGTTAAGGCTATGCCGAAGAATGTTAAACAGTCTTAAGGAGACTGTAATCAATATCTTCTGCCTGAGAAACAGAAACTATATGATTAAGTGCCTTAAACCTCTGGCCCAGAATAGTTAGGTCTTCATGCTATTTCATATATGATATAAATGGCTATACTACATAAGTTCAAAATACATTGTTAAGTATAGTCTCCTCTAAATCAAACATTATCATAAAAGCAGAATGATATTTTAAAGAATTTCCCAGTTTTATACTGCATATAAAGATTTCCAACTAGTGAAATAGGCAATAAATGTCCATTAGGAAAAAAGGAATTATTGAATGGCTCTCTAAACACTACTTCCCTGGCATCTTCAAACGTATGGTTATAATATAACCCCAGTGAATATATAAGTCTGGCAAGTGCCACTTGTATTTGGCTTTTTCAGCTATATAACAATCACATTAGGTCAGATTTCACATCCACCCAAAACGAAAGGTCAGGGATAAAAAGATGACGGTAACACTATGACCATCATCATCCCAGCAAAAAGAAGCACATATTTTCATAGCACTTATTACACATCACGTATCATTCTGAGATCTCGACACATCGACCCATACATCTTCAAAAGAATTCTGAAATGTGTCACTATGACCCCACTTCATAGATTAGAAAACTAAAGGTGTGTGACTGATATAGGTCACATAGCTGGCAAGACACAAGGACAGGATTCAAATTCAGAAAGTCCAGCTCTAGACCCAGACTCTTCTCCACGTGCAATAGTTCTTTTTGGTCTAAATTCTAAGAAAGGATGACACCTCTTTCACTGCCAATCTTCCATCTCCTTCTAGAAAAATGCCTTCAAAAATCCACTGTCTCAACAGACTGAAAGCATGAGCTCTCTGGACAGGCAGACTCAGTAAAGTCCTAGTTCTGCTGTAAGAGTGATAACAACTGTTATCACTATATTAGATCAATATCTTTTTTTTTTTTGAGACAGGGTCTTGCTTTGTAGTTCAGGCTGGCCCTGAGCTCACTATGTAGCCCAGGCAAGCCTTGAACTCAGCAATCCTCCTGTCTCTACCTCCCGAGTGCTGGGATGACAGGAATGAGCCACCACACCCTGCACTGAGGTATGTGGTATTGATTGCTGGTGGCCATGAATCATCACACCCAGCATTGTATGTGGTTACCGGAGATTGAACTCAGGACCTTGAGTTTGGGAGGCAGGCGCTGGAACCACTGAGCTAAATCTCTGGCCCCTAGATCAATATCTTTTTAAACAAGAGCTATGATGATTCTGCAAATTAGGCCTATAATGTCTGAAAATACATAATACATGTTGGTTGCTAAAAGTGAGCACCAAAAATAGGCAGTAGACACTTGCAACCATGGTAAAGGTGGGGAAGGAAACTTTATGAGAATCAGTAAATTCTTGAGGCTTCAAAGCTCAGAAGGTGAGAATTCTTTGAACCAAAACCATGACTTGAAATGACTGTGAACCAGCTCTGAGGACTACACCCAACCTTTCTAGATTCTACATCTTGGGAAATGGCTTTCATGAGTAATGAGCACAAACAGGTTTCACAGAGGCAGGAGGAAGAACAGATGGAAGAGGAGAGAAAATCTGCAGGAAGCAAGACTGTTGCCCATTTTTTTTTTTTTTTTGAGACAGAGTCTCGCTTTATAGTTCAGGCTGGCTCTGAGCTCACTATGTAGCCCAGGCAAGCCTCGAACTCAGCAATCCTCCTGTCTCTGCCTCCCGAGTGCTGGGATTACAGGCATGAGCCACCACGCCCGGCACTGTTGTTGCCCATTTTTTAACTGAGGGGTAGTTGGGGTTACTTACTAGTATCTGGAGTTTCCTCCTCAGATTTGCCAAATAAAAATTTATATTTGGCCTTCGCAACACTCTGGGAATGTGGTGATGCATTGTTAACCCAAACAAATGTCTCTGCCTGCAAAATGAGAACAAAAGACAGTTAAAAAAATGCATTATACAAACACATCATAAAATAAACTGTGCCATAAGGGAATGAGAAGCAATTATAAATTCTTAATAGACTGCTATGTAATGACTCAACATGAAAGATCATAAATATGACATGAAAAGCCAGAATATAAAATTACTCCTGCATGACTATAGCTTTAAAAACAAGATGCACATATGAATATCTACAAAGGAATAAAAACAAACAGTGTGCCTCAATTGTGGCACAGGTTTACGTGTACATTTTTAAATTTTCAGCCACTAAAGAATTATGTTTAATTATCTTGTCCATGTGATAATCACAAAAAAAATACTTCTGTATGGGTTCTGTTCATGAATATCAACAAAAAGTGGTCTTTCCCCCAAAGAGATTATATTTTTACATAATCATAAACACCATTCAGTTAAAAAGGGCACAAACAGATCTGTCAAGCACCCCACTGATACTGGCTGTTCTACATGTATCTGCCCAACATCCTTCATAATTCTTAACAGTTCCTTATTTGAAAGAAAAATATGTTTTCATTTTTTGTTTTTGTACGGGGATTGAACTCATGACCTTGTGCTTGTGAGGAGGTGCAGCACCACTGACCTGCACTCCAGATCCTTAGAAAAATATGTCTTGATGCTAGATTCCTAAGATATCATTCTCGGTTGCTTGACGACAGCACCAAAAAGCAAGAGTGTCTCCTTCTATAGCCGAAGACTCATTAAAAGTAAGTAATAAGGCCAAGAGTGGTGGCTCGTGCCTGTCAACCCAGAACTCAGGAGGCAGAGGCAGGAGGATTGCTGAGTTTGAGGCTTGCCTGGACGACAAAGTGAGTTCAGGGCCAGCCTGAACTACAAAGTGAGACCCTGTCTCAAAAAAAACAAAAACAAAACAAAACAAAACAAAAAAATAAGTAACAAGGAAGGAACTCTGAAGCACAGAGAAATCCAACCCACAAAGGTCAGAAAGTCACCCTTCTTGCCCTTTTCTCTGAACTAATGTAACCAGGGTTCAGACATTACCTACAATGGTATTTTGTCCTCTCATTAGGAGATGTCTTTTCTCACACCTGACCAACAAGGGATCATTCACTTTGAAAGGATGAAGGGTTCTATGAGCAACCAAATAGTTTATCTCTTCAAGAAGAAAGTCCTATAACCTGCTACGGCATTTGGAGCAGAAATGACTGACAACACTGAAAGGCCCAAACCCAACTCCAGCCCCTCACAGCACACAGCTTCCGTCTGAGAAAGAGCCCATCGACCCCTTCGGTCCTCAATGTCATTATCAAAAAGCTAGCTTCCACAACTCCTTCAAAGTGCTCTACAACCATCTATGTTCATATTGGGTAAAATGTATCTTTCTAAAAAAGTGCACAGTCTACTTAGTGTTACACACTTACTGCTCACAAATTAATTATCGTTTCCCAGTAGAGAGGAAATGTTAACTGATGTATCCAGAGAGCTGCAGGCTGGTAAAAGACCTCACTCAAGGTGCACCACAGCAGATGCCTTAGGTGAGGGGTTAGGGACAGCTCTGTGAGGAGCTCACACCTGCACCAGTAAGAAGGACAAGAGACAGGAAAAGGAGACCAGTATCCCACTAAGGAGAGGAGGTCATCCCATGGCCATTAGGGTGGCTGGACAGCTACTCAAGCACAGACACAGCCAGGCAGCCACAGAAAAGAGGGGAGAAAATTTTTTTAAAAAAGGATTATATTATTATGGTACTAAAAACAACAAAGCAAAAGCTTTAAGCAATTCCAGGAAGCTAATTTTCTTGGCTTAGCATCTCAGTTTAAAGCTTGTGAATGGTTCCCTAAGGAAAGGTTCCTCTTGGTCAACAGTTCTTAAGACCAGATCCATGGAAGAAAGAGGGACCAACAGGATTCTGGGAGTCCAAAGTCAGACGCAGGAAAGAATTTTATATCTCTATTCTCACTGAAGATAAAATTTAGCAGTTTATTCCAAAGAATGAATGTAGGTGCAACCACAGCATTAGTAGCAGTAATTATAATTTTTATCAATAGAAATCACAGATATTTTTACATTATTTGTTACATCAGATGTCTTAAAATATCATTAATACTCATTCCCTAATTTAAATACTAGTATTTCTAGATTCATCCTATATGTTACACATTTATTATTTCGGTACTCAGTATACAGTTGGTACTCCATATTTGCTGGTAACTGTCACTAAAAACTACTTTCTAAAAATAGGATGTTTGTATTGAACATGTACAAGCTAGTTTTTTCTCACCTTATATCCTAAACACACAGTGTAATGACTACTTACATTGATAGGTATTATAAGTAGTCTAGAGACAATTTAAAGTATACATGAAGATTATATCAATTACATGCAAAATTAGGACATGTTAAATAAGGAAGAGAAGGACCCAAAGTTTAGCATTTATGGAGGTCCTAAACTGTAAATCCACAGTAAATACAAAAGAAGACTACATTTGGTTTCTTTTGTAACTCTATGTTCTATTACATACACTGAGAAAAAACGTAAGTCTGAAACAAGATCTAGGACTTTACCAGACCATCAAAAAAGGCCATGGCACACAGCAAATGAAGGCAATTCACACAGAAGCACAGTTCCTAACTGTAGCCTGAGTACATTAATGGCTCATGTAATGTTTTGTGGGCAGCAGCCAATTTTTGATATAAATTAGTGTATACCCACTACACATATACACTTAATAGAATAAACCTGAAAGTGCCAAAGCATACAGCACATAAGATAAACTTCTGAGTTGTTCGTGTGGGTGTCATGAATTAAAAGAGTTTTCTCCTGGGCTGGAGGGTTAGCTCAGTGGTTCCGGTGCCTGCCTCACAAGCGCAGGGTCCTGAGTTCAATCCCCAGTAACCACATACTATGCAGCGTGTGGAGACTCATGCCCACCAACAATCAATACCACATACCACAGTGCCAGGCGTGGTGGTTCATACCTGTAATCCTAGCACTCAGGAGGCAGAGACAGGAGGATTGCTGAGTTCGAAGCTTGCCTAGGCTACATAGTGAGCTCAGAGCCAGCCTGAACTACAAAGTGAGACCCTGTCTCAAAAAAAAAAAAAAAAAAAAAAAAGAGTTTTCTCCCATAAGTCATGATCACATCTGTTTGAAAATTTTGCTCTTGAGTTGTCAAACTTTTGCTCTTGGTTGTAAATCTTTAGCACAAATTAACATCAGCCACAGTACTTATGAAAACAAATAATGCTTCGGCTCAGCCCAGAGTTTCTGTTTGGGGTGGCCCTGGACAGGCCTGAGAACATGTGCCTTCTAACAATGTTCTAGAACACACACATGTGGCTGCTTTAGAAGCTGTGTTTTGTGAGCTACAGCCATAGATCCATGTTTTCATATTTTATTTCATATGAGAATCACCTGGGACTGTTGGTAAAAGTATCAGTTGAACAGGTCTGAGATGGAACCAGACACTCCACATTCCTAAAACATTCTACTGAAGAAGCTCATTGGCAGAACACATTTTAGGTACCAAGTCATTAGAATTGCAGGTGCTAAAGCTGGAGAGTGGAGAAGATCCAAAGCAGACGTCAGAGAAGAGGAACTCTCTTCTGGGCTGCTCTACCTGGAGTAAACACACTCACTGGTTCCACTCTAAATGTTGACAGTTGACAGGGACCCTATGTCCCAAAATGCAGGCCCAACTCAAGACCTTAATGTTTCCCCACCTTGCTAAATGAATTAAAATTCATTCTGCTTACATTCATTACTCTTAAAGCTGCAAGTGGCCAATTTGGTTTCTTTCGTAACTCTGATAATCTGTATTTGAAATAATCCACTTGACAGTCTTCTTTCCCATGCCCACACTTACAAAATGTTACTGTTATGTTTTGGGATTACATGTCCCCCAATGCCTCATGTTGTCACAGAGCTTTTCAGAGATGGCTAAAAACTATAGAGTGTGTGATGCTGGGTTAAGGGTGTGTTCATTGAATCAGTCCAGTGATTGTTTTAGCACTTCCCTAATCCTGGTTGTCCAGGTAAGAAAAAAGGGGCAGAAACACATTGTTAAGTCCCTTGCTTGCTTCCTTTTGGTGTCTTTTGCCATCGTGAACTGTTCTCCTTTGTGAGGCCTCTCTGCCATGTCCCACAGTTCCTGGGAGACACTAGATTAGGGACTGAACCCTCCAGAAACTGTAAACCAAATAAAAGTCCCCCCTTTCAATTTTGGGTCATGGATATTTTGTTTTAGCAATAAGAGAGAAGTAACTAAGCAGTTACTCACCTCTCTAATAGCTTTTGTAGGGTTCTGAAAATTTGTATTTGAAATAATCAACTTGACAAAAGCCTACATGATTCAGCACTACTTTTTCATTCTGCATTTTCAAGTTAAAATATATTCTTGTGCTTGCTTAGGCAAGAGAATAAATTTTTGTTTTATCAAACTGATTTTAAGGACATAAATTTTACTTAGAAGCATGGAGTGAAAGTGAGAGTGTGGCTCAGCGGTGGACTGCAGGCTCAGCCTGTAAGAGGCTAGTTCAATCTCCACCAGAAAGGAAATGCCTCTAACTCCAGAAAATCAGGAGGATCCCCAGAAGTCCAAAGCCACCTGCGCTACATAGCAAATCCTTACCTCAAAATATTGAATTTTGTTTAGATTTGCTTTCCTCCCCTACATTATTTCATTGCACGTATGAAATATTCTAAGACTCAAAAAAAACTTTAGAACACTTTTGGTTTTATGCATTTTGGATAAGAGATACTCAACCTATATTTAAATTTGTATCTAAAATCCCTTCCAACTCTGCGGCACAGTGATTCTTCACACTTCTAAACCAGCTTCACAGATAATCATTACGGAGTAGTCATGCAACTCTCCTCCTTGTGGTAAAATTACAATAGCACAATCACCAGTACATACACTGTACAGACAGACAGACAGACAGATGTAAGTCCACCAGTAAATGGCCAAGACAAATAAAATCACAACTTTATCCTTAATTTGGGTTTTCAGATTTACCAAGAATTTCACTTACATTATCCGGCTCCCAATGTGTTACTTGTCACTATTAACTATTTACTATTTTTATACACACAAGAAATGCTATGGATGTAAAATGATTCTTTTAATTGTCCAGTTGCAAAACATCAAGAAGACAAAGCAAAAAACTACAAGCAGATTTTAGAAGTAAGCATTTTCAGTTGATTTTGGAAGGGAAGACTGAGGCCAGGGGCATGATGGGCAGGGACCGGAACTGAGAGGACTTCTGGCCCGGCAGCAGAATGTTCCTCTGCTTCCTAATCATTTCAATTTCAATATCGTGAGGAGGATTTGAGTCTCCAAATCAGTCAGTTGAGTATTATACAGTGCTTTGGGTCAGAAAAGATTAAAAGCTAAATCGAAGGCTATAAAATTATTTCACAAGTTGTGGATAAGTAACACTTAATTCTGACACTGGCTCTCCACGCTCCAGTTTAATCCATCTGCTCCCACCTCCCAGCAGGAGCCAGGCCCATGGAAACACAGCGGTGCTCGCACCACGCAAGTGCCAGCAGTGACAAAAAACTCAGAGCCGGCACTACCAAAGGTACTGTGAGCTGAACTGTCCAGACATTTAAGTCCGAGCCCCCAGGGCCTCAGATGTGACTGTAGTTTGAAATGGGGTTTTTAAGGGATAATTAAGCTAAAATGAGGTCTTCAGAACAAGCCCTAATCCAGTCTGACTGCGACTGCTATCCTCATAGGAAGAGGAGCACAAATGAAGGCCACATGAAGACACAGATGGTGGCCATCTGTGAGCCAGGAGGGAGGGCTCAGGAGAAGGCAACACTTCCCGCATCTGGACAGCAGACTCCTAATCTCCAAAACTGTAAGCAAAATGATTTCTGCTGCTTCAACCACTCAGTCTGCTTCTTGACAACAGCCTAGCAAACTAACACATTAGGGAAGTCTGAAGCAACCAAAGACAAAAACGGAAGTTGTCTGGAGTGATGGGTAATTTGAATTCTGCTGCTTCCTTTTCTGCAAAAGGGATATGAGTGAGAATGAGAGAATGTGTCCTGGAACCAGCCAGAGGGGGAGTGTGGATGTGAAAAGATGTGAAACTGGAAATGTAGGGGAGAGTCATTCCATCCTAGTCAAGCAAAAAGGATACTTATTTCCTCAACCTCCTACTATCTTTTCACCACAACAGCCCATTTCTGTTTTATTTTTGTTTTGTATAAGGCTCACTGGGGGAGAAAGGTTCCAATGGGAACATTTCTTTTCTTTTTTTTTTTTTCTGACAAATCACTTGTTTATTTCTGAGTAAAATGCAAATTAGATACATTTACATTTGCTCTCTTCCAAAAGCCCTAAAGGCAGAGTGTGAAGAGATTTCCTTATAAATGCACAAACCCAGGAGAGAACAAAGTTTTTGTTTTTGTTTTTTTGTTTTGTTTTTTTAGGCCTCACGGATGCATTTGGTCTACCCCTGGAGTATTCAAAGGCCAAGGAAATGGGCTCACCTGGTGAACTCAAAAGTAAGAGGAAAGGAATAGCCTGATATTCTAGCTACTTCCAAGGAGCCACACTGCTTCAAAAAAAAGAGGTTCCTGGCCATCCTACCCCACTGTGTGAAAGGCCAGGGTGACCGTGGTGAGCGAATTCACCAGTAGTGGAGGAGTACAGAAAAGTGGGGAGCACTGAGCAAGCTCCAAGAAAGGAAGGAGCTGCCACAGAGGTAGGAGGGACCTTTGTACTTGGTGTTCACGTGAGCAAGGGGTCAGCAAGGCTTCTACCAGGTCATGGTGGTTCCACTGTCCCTCTATCTCAGTTCTAAAGATGGCCAGGTGCTGACTGAACACTGTCGTAGTGTCTACAGCACATTTAGTGTTGCTAGAAACAGTCTCTCCGTGTAAAACTAATGAACAAATATGTAAAGATTAAATTTAGTGGTTAAAGAGATCAGGCCTTCACAATGAGCTACGTTCTCAGCCCTTTTTTATTTTGAGACAAGATCTCAGTCTGTGACTTGCCTGAGTTGGGGTTTTCCTGCCTCAGCCTCCCAGAGTGTTGGGATGATAGGTGTGTGCCATCACAAGAACAGAGTTTTTTAGTCACTAGAGAGACTGTTCAGAGAGCATGCTGGAGGAAGTGAGGAGGACAAACAACACCAGACACAAATGAAGGGAAGTTTCTGTAGTGGTTCTTAAGGTTTTTATACAGATGTTAAAATGCTTAGGTTCACACCTGCAACCCTGCCCCGGCTCTGGGAATGTAGACTTGCTATTTACACCTTGCACACAGGAGGAGATCAGAAGAGTTATCACTGAGGAATGTAATAATTAAGGTGGATTAAATAATTAAGTCACGAATCCACCAACAAATGGTCTAAGCAGATCTTCTGGCAGTGAAACATGAGGCTTCCAACTGGCTACTTCGAGTCCACTACTACATTATATTATATCTTTTCACCCTCTCAACTGTGATGTGTTTTGAAAATTATATGGCAGATATTTTGTAGAACGCTCTTCAATTTGGGCAATGTGTGTGTCTTCAGGCCTGAATGCAGGCCATGCACCTAGAAAGGAATCTCACAGAGGTGGTGCTGTTCCTCTCCTTGCATCCTATCAAGCTGTACATGATCTCAATTTGCTCTATGATTGATCGTATTTGCTTTGCTCAGCCAGTCTTCTCTACTGTCAACTCTTTGTAATTAATCAGGATGCTATGGAAACACTCACCAACTAAGTAAATATCGTGTTCTTCATCAAACTTTCAGTTGTTAAATTTATTTCTGTCAGTAAGTACTGGCTCAACATGAAACTTTATTTAGTGGGTTACAACGCACTACTTTCGTTATTTATTTCATTGCTCACATTGCCCAGTTTTGGCCACAGAAAGCATCTGTAAGCTGGTTGCTATGCCTTTTTTGACAGGTTCTCATTATTCTCTGAGCATTTCTTTATTTCCTGGCACAGTAACCTATTCCAACCTGTGACACAGGAGATTAGGGTGTGGCGAGGCTGGCTGGAGAAGCTCATGTGACCTGCTAATTACAAGATCCGGAACACATGTACAGAACAGTTCCCAAAGCCCTGCAGATGGACCCTTCAGCGCAACTCCAGAAGGTCTGGAATAGGATGATCTGGATGGACCCCAGCACCACCTCTCAGGACCCAGATGTAGAACCTCTAGGTTTCCTTGAGATTTAGACAGTACAAAGGACACAGGTGTCAAGAGAAATTGCAATTCTGGCTTTTCTCGCAATAACTCTCTCTGTTTCCTCCAGGGTGTTCTTTTATCTTGCTTTTTCCTGTTTTCCTCAGCCCAAGCGTCTCTGTTCAATGTTTCTTTCTCACTCTTCATTTATGCTTTTTCAAATAAACCTTGCCAATGCTTTGTTTGAGACAAGAAGAACCTGGAATCCGACTCCAGAAACGGATGGGAGCAACAAGAACCCAGAAATGTTTATCTGTCAAACCACTTTAAAAGGAGCTACCCCATACTACCTTTGCATAGTCAGCAGAAGAATCAAAAGCCAAATTCTGGTAACACCTCTTGTACTTTTATATGTCCTAGAATGAGCCATTTCTTAAAAAAAAAAAAAAAAAAAAAGCTTATGTTGTAGAATAATATAATTTAGAGTACTCAGTGTGTTTATTGCCATTGGGTGTAGCCGTCTTACCCACTCAAGACACAGCTATGGAGTTTTAAGGTCTCTCTTCCCAGCCACTGGAACATTCCTGCTCCACCGAAATGTCTAGATCCCAAGCCCTGTACCGGTGAATATCATTTC
This sequence comes from Thryonomys swinderianus, assembly GCA_004025085.1. Classification (NCBI taxonomy): domain Eukaryota; kingdom Metazoa; phylum Chordata; class Mammalia; order Rodentia; family Thryonomyidae; genus Thryonomys; species Thryonomys swinderianus. The sequence continues at coordinate 17,706 of PVIC010001954.1, forward strand.
ACATAGCACAGACTCTAAAGCTTTGAGTCAGTTAAATTTGTTGTTATAGAAAGACTAAACCTCCTGGATTATCTGAGTGGACTCAAAATGCAATGAATTACGTGTCCTGAGGAAGCAAAGACAGATAAGAGACGAAAGAAGGTCATGTGACAAACACTAGAAAGGCTGACAGAGAAAAGATGTTTTGCCCTTGGCTTTGAAGAAGGAGCTTGAGCCTGAAGAAGGGGCGTGAGCCAAGGAGGCAGCTGGAAATGGCGAAGAAGGAGTTCTTCCTGTCTCCAGAAACACTACTACCCTGATAGCACCCTGACTTCAATCCCCTAGGCTTCTTCTTCTTCTTCTTGGAGAACTACAGAGAGTAACTTCCTGTTGTTTTAGATACTACTATTGTGGCACTTCAATGCAGCAGCCACAGGAGACTAACACAGACACACAGAAATGTGCACACAAGGCATACTTCCGTAACAACACATGCTAGTTAACTGTGGGGTCAACGAGTAAGAAACGCCTAGAGCACTGGCTCAGCACAGCTCCCCTGTGTCTGGAGCAGGGAAGATCCTACCTGGGCACGGGAGACACTCAACAGTCACGCCTCTGTTTCATCAGAGGAGCTGTAGTCTTTCCACAGCCTTTGGATGCCTGTGATCCGGCTGCAGAGCAGTCCAAGGGCTCCCTGATACTAGCCCGCCGGCCACTCTGTAGTGAGCTCCACGTGCTATTGGCTGGGTCAGAGCACAGTCCCCCCTTTGCACTCTCAGGCCACTGACTATGCAGGTGGCCGTGGTGAGCATACCTCCTCAGTCCTGTCTGTGTATCACACAAAAACACTTATTTCTGCATCTTTGCCTAAATATATGTCTGCTTTCACGGAAGAATGAGTCACTAATGAAATAATCACAACCAGCATGTAACTTGCTATCCTGCCTATCCCATTCCTTATCAGCCCCCTCATCTACATGTACTTTGTTCTTCTGCTGTAACCTGAATATCTCATTACAATTAATAACTGTCTATTGCCCAAAAGCAAAATTATCTATTCTTTCAGTGTTCCTGGCAATAAAGAGAGCAATTTGAATCCAAGCTTTGTACTTTTTCTTCTAAAAAAATTTTTGGACATATGTTTGTATAGAAGCAAGACACACTTGGGCAGCACTGCATTATCCCTACAACCAGCCCCTTCTCCCTCCACAGGCTCACTGGATGGATTTTCAAAACTCCAATAGCGACATTAAGTAAAATCAGGACAGACAAACTACCATGCGTAGAAAGAGCCAAAAACACCCAGGATAGAAATGAGGTCTCTGAAAGGCCAAATCTTTTATTTTAAAGGTTAACACCAGCACCCAAGCCAAAGGGGAAAGCAGGAAATGGGCTACACATCTCAGAAGACAACAGGGGCAAAAGCAAGACACAGCTCTCATCTGGGCATTACCGGGCTGACTGCCAGCCTGAGCACAGGACATAAAGCTGGATTCATGGCCTTTTTAAAACCCCCTGGAGGTCCACTCTCATCTTCCCACCAGCTGCTATCTGTTCACTCTGCCCACTTCCTGCAGGCACGCCCCCTGGGGCAAGAGTAAAAGGGGCATCCTGGCACTCCTCCACCCCAGAGCCTGGGCAGCAGTCTAATGGAGGAAGCAGGGGCTCCAGAGCAGAGCCGCGGTTTCAACAGGCCGGCGCCCACCAACATACAGGTAAGGTGTGAACAGAGCCTTAAGGAAATCTTCAGTACATAATCTCACCTTGGACCCATGTCAGTTGTCTTCTGAAGAAGATTACACAGTACCAACCCCAGGATCGGTGCCTGCTCTGGGTAAGCCATGAATTCACTGCATGCTTCCGGTAATGTTTAAAAGGCATAAATAAATGAGATGATATAAAGATTCTCACTTTTAAAATACAAACAAATACAGTAAAGCCCTCAGACACATCTGCTTGTCTGCAGGCGCCTAAATTGCTAAGTAGGAGGCTGGAGCTTCGCACAAGCACCAAGCGCTCCTGAGCCACACAAGGTCCCATGAGAAAAGGCTGAGACCCAGGCAGCTCTAGCAGTCAGCCCAGCAAAGCAGGCTGCCCGAGAGGAAATCAACCGTGACTAAATGACATTTATAAACGCTCCTCTATGTAGTCTTGAAAAATAAGGAAGGCCAGGGACTGAGAACAGTCACAAGTAGGAAGCCCTCATCAGCATTTTCCTACCATACGGTGGCGCCCGTGTACCTCTAGCTCTGGCTAAACTGAAGCCCTGGAGTTCAAAGCCAGCATGGGCACAGTGAGGCCTCTACTCGTAAGTAAACAAAAGAATACACAAAGGTCTTCCCTAAATACGCGTAGATTTAATGCTATGGCAAAAACTCCAAAGAAATCCCATAAATAAAAATTATACATGAACTTTATTCACCTGAACTGCTTTGCAAAAAGATCATATACCTTTAGCAACTTCAAAATTCACACCAACTGCCGGGCGTGGTGGCTCACTCCTGTAATCCCAGCACTCCAGAGGCAGAGACAGGCGGATTGCTGAGTTCGAGGCTTGCCTAGGCTACATAGTGAGCTCAGGGCCAGCCTGAACTACAAAGCGAGACCCAGTCTCAAAAAAAAAAAAAAAAAAAAAAAAAAAAAATCACACCAACTGAAACAAAACTAAAACTTCTCTAGAATTTCATAAAACATGTTACTTGGTACTTTCAACAAAGAGAAAAACAGGTGCTAAATGTGCATTTAATGTGGGAATCATGAAATTTACATTGTCCACCTATATTTTTTTTTAATTTAAAAGCCACCTCTGGAAAGTGGGCTTGTATTTAAGTGAAAGACTGGACCTTATCAAAATAAGACATGCCAAAGACTAGTCTTGCTTAATGTAGGAACACAGTGACAATTTTCTCTTCCAAAGAGTTATGCATGTACTTAAATTAAGGCAGTATTATTTTCTCTTAACAGCTATTAGTCATTTACCCAACATGCATGGATGGAAGTTAATACAAACATTCTTTCAAGTTAATATAAACATTCTGGAATTCATGAAATCTGTGTTGTAAATTAAGCTAAAATAGTGGATAAAAAAATTGAGACCAATACTACCATCCATTAATTTCTCTCCCTCTCCCCCCCACCCCATGAGACAGGGTCTTGCTTTGTAGTTCAGGCTGGCTCTGAGCTCACTCTGTACCCCAGACAAGCCTGGAACTCTGCAATCCTCCCTCCTCAGCCTCCTGAGTGCTGGGATTACAGATGTGAGCCACCATGCCCGGCACTGTGGTATGTGGTACTGATTGCTGGTGGCCATGAGTCACCACGCCCGGTATTATTGTATGTGGTTACCAGGGAATGAATTTAGCACCTTGAGCTTGCTAGCAGGCACTGGAACCACTGAACTAAATCTTCAGCCCCATACATTAATTTCTATTAGGAAATGTATGGACCATCTAACTTTCACTAAAGCAAAATACCCCTGAGCATATGCCTCTCTTAAAAACCATTAAGTGATTATGAGTTTGGTAGCACAAAGAAAATCAGAAGAACCAGGTTACCCTTGGAAAGCATTTAGTTCTTTCTATAGAACATGAATCTTGATCAGATGATAGGAGGTACTTCTGCCCTGACTGTTAACCAATGCCCATTATGAGGAAATGTGCATGAGCTGAGACACGAGGACCCATAAAGCGCTGTCTATGAAGTCTGCCGCGACCGCACAGTTTCAGGGCTTGCCTGGCTGCGCTGGGTGAACAGGAAGAGTCTTGAGCAGCGCATAAAATATATAACATGGTTAATATACGCAAGTAACAAACCTTCCCTTTTATATTTGTTAAAGAGAGGGAGGGAGGGAGGAAGGGAGGGAGATCTATAATCCTGTAACTGTGAATGCTAAGACAAGAGTATCAGAAATTCAAGGCCAGCCTGAGCTATATAATGAGATATAGTCTCAAAAAAAAAAAAAAAGCCAAGTCAGTTCTCAGACAAATAATGCTAATGATCCATCATCGATCTGTAATTTAAAATGATATAAACTATGAAGTGTGTAATATTATGTGGTGCTCCTATTACTACCCTTGTGAGTGGTAAATCAGTAGCCCTTACTTCAAAATGTCTTAATTATTACTGGTAAATTCTCAGCATCCCAGCTTCAGATTAAAAAGCCTGTAACAGGCAAACAGACTGACAGAAGGACCTGGATTTTGACTGCAAAGATCTCCATTATTTAAAATATTGTCATAGTACAGTAACTCATATAACCTACAATATGAATAAGTTAACCTCCCACTATACACTTTTAGTTTTCACAAAGGAACAAGCTATTCATTTGTAAGGAATCACCCAAGGTAAGTTTTTCATTGTAAGACACAATGAAGAAACCCAGAAATGAACTGAGCCGGGCGTGGTGGAGCACATGTGGAAGACCAGCACTTGGGCAGCTGTGGCAGAAGGGAGGATCGCCACGAGCTCAAGGCCAGTCTGAACCATGCAGGAGACCTGCCTCAGAACAAAACAAAACAAAACAAAACAGAAACATATACATATATATAACTATCATTTTTCAATCCAAAATAACTTTTTTTTTAAAAAAAGAATAATTTTTTCAGGTCATTTAGGTAAACTGACCAGTTACCTTCTTGAACCCAGACAGGGCATATCGGCCTCACTCACAAAACCCAGTGACCCAGGATCTGTCAAGGTGACCAAAGGTTGAGAGATACCACGCAGATGTGTAGCGTTCTCCGGCATGCAGCTGCTGATCCACAGATGGCCTACAACAGGTTACCTGTGTGCTTACTACGGGTATTTTCCAACCAACATGAGGAGTTTTAGTTGCTTCATAAATGGCTTTCAATTTGCACAGTTAGTGAGAGCAAGGCCACTAGCCTCCATGTTGCTTTTAGACCACACAAAACAAGAACAGCAATGCTGGGGAAATGTCACTTGCTACATAAGGAAAGTCCTGCTCCCAACAAGGAAATTTCAACAGCCAATGCCTGAGCTAACGAAGAACAAGCAGTTACTTTTGTTCTTAAGTACAGAATACTGGGGGAAAATGTTCCACCACTTTCATAGTTTTAAAGGAGTTTATACTCCCATTCCACAGTCTACTTTTGTATTTATAATTGGAACACAAAAATAACATGATAAGCTATATTCTCTAGGTTCGGATCAAAGAATATGCAGAGTTTTACCAAGTGCTATCAGGAGGTATTAAGAGCCCTACAGTACTCTTAAGCTGGGGCTTGCTGGAAACCTAGAACCCGACCAGCTTTTGAGGAAAAATTAAAGCAGAATTCTGAATAATTAAATTACAAATAAACTTCTAGGACTCACACATAAAACAGGAAGACTGTCTATACATCTTACTGATAACCCTGGCAATATAATCTGGTTCAATGAGTTGGTAGTTTTATATCAGTTTATGAATAAAGACCACTGCTGTGAGCCTGATTAAAATGCTATAATGTTGCTTTGGGGAGCTAAAAACAAATCGCTGTCTGACAACAGTAAATTAATTAAAACCTAAGGAAGTGTGTTATTAGTAATGTCATAGTTCCATTATTTAGAGCATAATAACCCTGCCAGCACATATTCAGAACACAGAAACTGCATGTTTCAGAGTGGCCAGAAGAGAGTGTTTACAGTTCCATGAAATTAAATGTATTACACTTCATTAAAGAGAGTTACTCGGGCCTCTTACATAGTGATTTAGTTACTTCCTAACAAAATAAACAAATATTGGGAAGACAGGCTGATGGCATGCAGACACTAAAGATCACAAAGACAGTCACAAGTCTGACAGTCGAGGCCAATGATAAATGACAAGATAAGCAAAGATAACACAAATTTAGATTTTGAATAATTCTTTGCAACATATGTAAATAGTACAGTATAAAAATTACCACAGATCATAAGAAAAGAACAAGCCCAGAAGAAAAACAGGCAAAAGATCAAAACAGATGATTTATGAGCTGGAAATACAAATGGCTAACACACATAAGTGACGTTCAGCCTTGTTCCTAATTAGTGAAACATGTTAAAATAAAAGTTGTCACTTTTACCCATTGGCAAACCTCAGAAAACATTACAACAGAAAATCTGGGAAGGCTATCAGAGAACTATTGGAGCATAAATTAACAGTCTCTTTGTTGATGAATTTGGTAGTATTTAAAAGTTAAAATCAAGCTGGGGATTTAGTTCACTGGGTCCAGTGCCTGCCTCACAAGGATAAGGTCCTGAATTCAATCTACAGTACCAAAAAATACTGTGAGGGGTGGTGGCACAGCATGCCTGTAATCTCAGCACTCAGGAGGCAGAGGCAGGAGGATTCCAGTGAGTTTGAGGCTCACCTGGGCTACATAGTGAGTTCAAGGCCAGTTTGAACTACAAAGAGAGACCTTGGCTCAAAAAGAAACCAACAACAACAAAATTCAAAACCTATGGCCTCACATATTCATTCTCTCTCCTCTGTCTCCTTCCCCTGGTCTCTCTCAACTTGACAGATAGATAGATAGATAGATAGATAGATAGATAGATAGATAGATAGATAGATAGACAGACAGACAGACAGACAGACAGATAGATAGATACATACATACATACATACATACATACATACATACATACATACATATTTTAATTAAAATTTAATTCAGACATGGGAGTGCATGCCTGTAATCCCAGCACTCAGGAAGCTGAGCAGGATTGCCAGGTTAGTACCAGCTTTGGCTACATAATGAGATCCTGCCACAATAAATAAATTAAATAACATACTCAGGGCAATATATAGCAACACTGGTCATAATAACAAAAAAGGAAACAAACTAAATGTCCACCAGCACAGAGATGGTTTTAAAAACTACAGGGAGGAATACCATGAAGCAACTTTTTAAATAAATCTACATATACTGACATTAATACATGCCAGGATTTGTGGGATAAAAACTCTGAAAAAAGTGTGTACAGTATGGCACTTAAAACATGTACACATGCATATTTAGTAAAGGTACAAGCCACAAAACTGACACCAAATATTACCAGTGATACAAGGTTCAGGACAATTTCAGTGGACGCAGGCTCAATAGAAATAGACACCAGTTGTATCAGTATATAACTAATGAACATGAGCTGCCAATATTAGTGATACCCATACATAGAGAAATACAGAAGCTAATAGAAAAGGACCAACATCTGGAGTGAAGAATCAAAAGAAAATATGATTTTACCAGTTATATTTTAGATTTTATGAGAATATATTCATATGATGATTATAAAATTAAAATTTAACTTTTCCCGGGGGGGCTTTAAAGAATAGTGTGAGAAAGCATGTCATCTGAGGGAATTCTAATTCTTTTTACTTGCATATTTATTCTTATGAATGCAGGTTCTTGGGGCAAATTTCTTCACAAGTAAATGACCAATCTTTCACCCCTAACTCACAAGTAACCAGGGTTGGGCATTTGTTCATCTGTCCATCTGCCCACCCACCCATCCATCCAGCCTGGCACCCTGTCATATCACAAAAGAGTACACCGGTCTGGGAAGAACTACAAGAGAAAGTGTCTGCTCTACAATTGGGTGGGGTTAATAAAGTACATAGTATTGTAATGAAAAGTGTGTGAAACATGTAGCTGGTTTTACACCCAGAGGCTACTAAACCTAAGGGCACTGAGAATGCTTGGACTCTTCTCCCAACTGTCTTGTGTAAGCAGCTTCATCATGGGTTCAACCATCTATATTTCTAGCAAGGTCCATAATCATTCTGGTTCAAGGATCGCACACTGGGAAAATGCTGCTCTAAAACAAGGGAATTAATCTTTCCACACTCCTGCCAAGTTCAGTGAATTGTGTCAACTTTGTAAATGACATCAGGCAAGGTCAGTGTGACCATTAATCATGATATGTCGACATGACTGGATTAATAAATGGCTTAGGGGTTAGGAAAGCACGCTTCTGGGCTGTTTCTAGATATGACAGGCACACAGGGCAACAAACTAAGGGGGAAGATGCAATCTGATGGTGGATCTTTGATCCCTCCTCTGCAGCTACTACCCCTGAAAACCAAGCAGCTAGTGATTCACCAGCTTTCCGGCATGCAGATGACCTTGGTGGACCCATCCACCACTGCCACAGTGAGCCCTCTGGATAAACGCCCTTGCATGATTTTCATATACATTTCCCTATGGATTCTGTTTCTCTAGCACCAGTATAGTTGGACACGCAACACAAAGACAAGTAACACAGGGCCCAGAGAACACCCAGAAAACAAGAGAACTGGCTGTATCAATCCACTTGCTCTAGATTTAGCTGTAGCAGTTACCAAATGACCTGCAAATGTTGGTAGCTTGCGGTATGGTTATACTGCTGACCCTGACACTGTGGCTGCTATGGGACAGCTGTGGCTCTGCTCCAGGTACAAGCAGGCTGAAAATGGGCTCAGTGTTTCTTTATTCTGCAATCTAGGCCTCTCTGGCCATGTGATTTCACAGTAAAATAAAGCCAGAGCCAAACCACACAGTGCCCTATACCGTCATTTCCACTGATACTCCAGGGTGACATGGGTGAACTGTTGATTAAAGACACCAGATGTCCTTGTAGGCACACCACTAAATGTCCAAGTACAGAAGCTTATCTTAGTAATCTAATTCCCATCCCAAGCAGGATGGAATGGAATGGCACGAGATTTGCGTATGTTACTTAGAACAACATACAATTTAAAATGTATAGTATATTACTGGAATTTCCACTTTCAGCACTGTTGGCCTGTGGTTGACTGAGGATAACTGAAACTGTAGAAATCTAAACTGTGGATGAGCAAAGACTAGCTTACAGGAGGTGATCAAAAGATGTGATGAATGTTTACATTTTTTAAAATTCATTACAATAAAAGAAATTGCTAAGAGCAATGGAATACATGTCCTCAAAGAGAAATATTTGAACATTTTGAGGAAGATAATACCAACATGTTCTTTACTGTAATAAGTTTTTCAATTTAAAAATTCACCAGAGTTTTTGATCATCCTTCACTGTTGAAACGTTCAGGCCATTTCTGCCCAACAGAAATATTATGGTGTGTCTTCATCCAGTTTATTCACCAAATCTGGCACCATCTGATGTCTGACTTTTCCCCAGAGACAAAATGACTATGGATGGCAGATGTTTAGAAATAATTCAGGACGTTAAGATAGCCATGACAGTACTCTAAAGAACTTTCAGAACTACTTCAGAAAGTGACAAAAAAAAATGGGATAAGTATGTTCCAAGTGTGTTGGGGATATTTTGAGGGGGATTAAAGACATTGTGTCTTTTAGCATAATAAATTTTAATTTAAATATTCACAGCATTTTTACCACACTTTCTGTATCTGTTATCCTACCAAGTGACGCTAACACCCACAGTGATGTAAACCACAGGCTGGAAAGTCATCCTTGACATCCAAGTCGCATCGATTCAACTGCTGTCCTCTCTCTCCAACAGAGTCCCTTGTGTCATCATTACGCGGCGTGGTGCGCGAGCACAAATCAGGACTCGATAAATCGTCATGGTGATTCTTTACCAGTTCCCATCCATCCTCAACGCTTTTGCCATAGCTCAGACCCTGACACTTCCCATCTAACCACTGAGATAACCCTCTGGTCAATCACTTTTCCTTCAAGATTATCTCACGCTGGAACATCTCTAAAATCGCTCATTTCCCCCACAATAATTTCCAGTTGCTCCCCCAAGCAAGTAGCATAGCGCACAATCATTTCTGACCCTACCTCCTGTCTGGATTCTTATCCCACATCTCTCTACCTGACTTTTTTCAGATCCTCGAGTTCTGGGTAGCATCTCTGACCTCCGGTGCCATTATATACGCTTCCTCCTTGGTCTGAAACACCCTTTCCCAGTCACATCCAGGTGAGAACTGCTGCTTTCACAACAGCACTTCCTGTGAAGCCCTTATCCACAGGACTCTTAGGCTCTGTGTTCCACTCTCCCTCGAATGAGGCTTTGCCACTCTCTGTAACTCTCCCACTCTTTAGCACAAATAACTTTGCCTTTCTGGTCTTCAACATCCTCATCTAGAAGTAATTATAGCCTGACTTCGTGGGGCTCTGTAAGGATGAAGGAAGGAGACATGTTTAAGGCATGTGCAACAGAGCCTAGAAATGGTGAGTGCCCAACAGATGTTAGTTACTGCTGTCTGTAACATCATTACACTTGCTCTTCTATATTATTTGTTTTATGTATCTCACTTATTCAACCCTAAACTCTTAGAATACAACAACGGTGGATATTTCAGTAAGGCAACTTTTGTTCCTGACATATCGTATAGAACATTTCTGACTACATAATAGTACCATGACTGTAACATAATCTGTTAACTCTTTACTATAGTAAATAACATCTTGGTACCCAACTTCTTACACATTTTTACATTGTGTTCTCTTAGCAAGGAATGCTGGGGTCAAAGAAAATGCAAACTTGAGATTGTTAATACAATCTGGAAAACTACCCTCCAGAGAGCAAGCCTCAGCCAGTGGGTGGTAACTATGTCCATCACGTTTGAATCTCTAGCTAAATCTCAGTGCTTAGCACATTTTAGCCACCTAATAAACTGAGTCAATAGAATGAATTAAATAAAAAGGAGCTGAGAAAGAAGGGCATTTCTGGGGGAACAAAATAATTTGAGGAAAAGCAGCCCACTGGGAAAGTTCAAGAACAATACAGAACTTGTACAGAACAGGGTTAGAAAGTGAGAGCTGGGCCTGCGCTGCTGCCTGTAGCATGGAGAGAGGGGGTGAAAAGGACAGAGGACAGTGCTTCTCAGACTGCAGCAAACACAGGAAAGAAGCACTTGGGAGTCTGGCACTTGGGAGCCCTTCCAGGGCTGATTCCACAAGTCTAGGGCACAGCCTGGGAACCTGCACGAGCACAAGCCACCAGTGGTGCTGATGCTATTAGTCCCTGAATTGTATTTCAAACACTGGGGAGGAGATGATCACACAATATAAATGAGTATCTTAAAAGACTTTCAAGTGTTGAGCTAAAGAATTTGGACTTTATTTGGGAGTCAGTGGAAGGAATAGGGTATATTGGAGGTTTTTTAAGGGAGGGAAAACTAAGCACTTATACTACTTTACCAACTAACTCTTTTTTAAAGGATCATTTATTTTCTTTTGTTTGTCACATTACTATTTTCTCTTTCTAGGTAAGCCAGCCAAACTCTTGATTAACTTGTTTTAATACTGTCTATTAGTTGAGGCTATTGTGGCAAAGTTTCAAAATTTTACTTTATGACCCTTTCCACCCTAAATGTTGCTAATAAGGAAAGAGGCAAGTAACAAATTAGAAACGAGTGGATTGATAATTTTGTTTATCCCTGTCCCTGACCCATAGGCTTCGCTAGCCCAAGCCGCTGAAGCCACAGCCCAAAGCCTCTGGGCGCTACTCTATCTCTATTTGATTAAAAAAACATGGGGAAGGGCCAGAGATTTTGCTCAGTGCTTCCAGCACCTGCCTCACAAGCACAAGGTTCCTGGTTCAATCCCCTGATAATCACATACAAGAACACTGGGTGTGGTGACTCACACCCACCAGCAATCAGTTCCACATACCACATTGCCAAGTGTGGTGGCTCACACTTGTAATCCCAGCACTCAGGAGGCAGAGGCAGGAGGATTTCTGAGTTCAAGGTTTGCCTGGGCAACCAAGTGAGCACAGGGCCAGCCTGAACTACAAAGCAAGACCTTGTCTCAAATAAGTAAGTTGTTTGTTTGTCTGTCTGTCTGTTTGTTTGTTTGTTTTTAAAATGCGGGTTGTAGTTGAGGAGGTGATCAGTAGAATGATCTAGAAGTAACCCATCCTCTTTCCTACCAATATGAAACTAACTACTTCAAGTTCAGCAAGCACTGGCTACAGTTTTATAGCAACCTCAGTGTATCTAGGATTCTACAAACAAGAAATGTGATCATGCAGAGTGTGAAAAATAATCCTTCTCAAGGCGATGTCGCAGAAACTGCAACAACCTAGGCAAACACCCAAGTGTTAATATAGTATCTATCAGTCCATAGATCTTGGTCTCTTCCAACCATCCTTAGGGCTAGAATGCTGGCAGGAAGAAGCCAGCATTTCCTGGAACTCTTTCAGCTGTTCCATTACAGCCTGGGAAGGGTGGGACATTGATTTAAAAAATAAAAGACAGGAGCAGATAGGCCAGCCCAACTCTTACCACCTGGCCCTTTGCCACGGTCCTCTCACCCCACTCACCCAGCACACTGCAATTCCCAAAGCCCTTGCGCAACTCTGTGGCAGGAAATCACTGCTTGCCAAATGTCTGAGGTCACCACGTTAAGTGGCCTTGTATGCAGGGTGGAGTATGGCACATACAGCATGATCAGCAACCTGAGGACCCTGTGCCACACTAAGTGTTGGCCTGGACACTGGGATGTCCACGACAGGGCAGCCACACGCTCCTTGGGCACAAAGGGGTATACAACCCATTTGGAAAATGATTTAGCAGTTTCCATCAAAATTTAAAATCTACCCACCCTTGTGTCTGGCAGCTTAACTTGCAGGAGTTTATTTCAAAGGTGACCCACAGGCCAAAAGCTCAAAGACAAATGATGTTCATTTCAGGACAACACCAGAGACAACTTAAATGTCTATCAATAAGGGTATGGCAAACATACTGGTGAAAAACGAAGTACAACACAGATACTGAGAAAAGAATGAAGAAGTAAGTAATTTATTCCATATGTATGACTGTAATTCTATCTGTGGTGTCAGAGGTTTCCTGCCACAAACTGATTTCTGAAGGCAGAGAAAGATTTTCATTTTGTATTTCTTATCTCTTGTTTTATTCTATTTAATTATAAATTTAAATTAGTATTAGTATTTCTTACCTTTCAAAAACATTGGTTTCTGTTTCTAGTGCATAGCTTATTTTAAAGTATTTGAGCAATTACAGAAAATATTGTATATGTTCCTATACAGGAAAACTACAGACCAAACCTTGCAACAAAGAATATAAAACTTAGGTATTCTCGAAGTTAATCCTATAATATAAAATTATAATCCACTGTGATCAAGTTGACTATATCCAAGCATGCCAAAATGTTGCAATTTTAAGACTCAATAATAAATTTACCATATTGACAGGAGAAAAACCGAAGATTATCAGAATATATTCAAAAATGGTATAAATTCAATATCAATTTGCTGTTTTATAAAGAAGCCCCAGAAAACTAGGTAGAGAACAAACTCCTATAGTTTGATGAATAGAATAGCTCATTACAAAACATCCAGAGTAAATATCAGACTTAATAGGAAAATTTTCTTCTTTTAGGTCCTATATAAAAGCAGAACTCAAAGGTGCTGAATAGTGGCTCCTTGTCCCTTTTTGAAAGATGACTATGACTCCTATAAAATCTGACACGTGATTTCAAGGTAATTTTTGTACATCTCCCAAACTTCCAGATTTCCAAAACTAGGAACTATGTGAATTCCAACAGAAAAAGTCCTGAAGTAAGGCCTTTAAACGGAAAAAAAGGTATAAAAATAGAAACCCGTTCCATAGCACTATCAGACTTATAATACTACAACAACACTCCATCACTTAAAGATTTTAAGTCTTGAGTGGGTCCCTTGGCCTACAGAACAAAGACCACACTCTAGCTCTATGTAATATGGCGCCTATCTTCTCATAAGATGTTTACCTCTCACTTTTCCATTACACTAAATGACAGTATCCATCTGCTCAGGATTTAATGTCTTATGTCTTCACCAACTTGAGTTTCCATCCTCCCCCTCCAGAGTCACAAACAAGGCCTGGACATGTTCTTTGTTACTGATAAAAGCAGACGAGCAAAAATGGCTGTAGATTGAGGACACGAAGCACCCAGACCTCCCCAGCAGGTCACGAGGACAACTGGACAAGCCCCCGCAGCAGGACAAGGCCTGTTAATGCTGCTGCACAGATCAGAAAGGCCCACTAGACACCGAGCTGAGGGTCTCAGCTCCTACTTCTACACTCACTACCTGGTAAGCTGCTCATTCCCCATGACAGTCCTTCCATGCCAAAAGAGAAAGCTAGGAAGTATATACCCTGTCATTCCTTTTCAAGTGAACACTTCTGAAGGCAGAGAACAAGTCCCATGCCAACCCCAAAACCATGCTATCCCTTATCACATTTATCACACTGTCCATTCCTAGAAATTCCTACAGAACAAAACGCCTGATTACAAGCATTACTGGGAATCATCCACAGTGCTTTAGCCAACATAACCCCCATCTTATAGCACCACCGTTTAGCTGTGCAGTGGACCCCACCAGGTGCTGAAGCTGTGGGCCAGACTGCTGCAGGACAAGGTCATCTACCAGACAGCTCTTGCTGAGACCAGCACAGCTTTCTGAGGAGGATGGGATGGGAACCGAGTACACACACCTTTTCCCAAGGACCCTTCCTGCTTTTGATCTTGCTTTATTGTTTCAATTAAGTCTCTATAAAACCAGTAGCTTTGCACTTCAGTAGTGTTTCAGTCCACAGGTTGGTCAGAGCTCTGTAAATAAAATAGACTACTACTTGCTAAACTGGATTTGCCCAAGCTGTTCCTGGACTGTCAGCTCCCTCTCAGTTCTGAGGAAGACGTTTCCTCTAGGACTCTGGGAAATCATGCAACAGCACTTGTGCCAGTTTTCTGACTAAATTTACAATGAGGTCTTTTGCACTGATAAGCAAAGATAAGATAAAACAGAGAATACATCTTGTGATCCCAGGATTCTTTGAATACTCATCTCTTAACTGCAAGCTCTGAACAAAGATAGTGTTCAACTCTCATTTCACTTTGAAAATCTGTCAACATCAGAATGTAAAGTGGCCCTTGATCAGTAAGAAGAAATTCTAATTAAGGGAAAACACAATCAAAGAAATGTTTACTGAAGGTTAACAATCAATAGAATGCCTGATTAGAACACAAGACATAAAGAAGAAGCAGAAACAAGAAAATAAGAAGCACCAAGAGAGAAAACTATCTATGTATGATTGGAAAAAGAGTCCTTTGAATGTCAGATTTAGATATGAAGGCAGAAATCATAATATTAGAAAGCTACCCAACAAAGAACAAATGAATAAAACCAAGTCACGAATATCATAAATAAGCTAGAAGGAAGCGTAGGTCACCTGCAACATAAAACTTAAGCTTAAAAAACTTTTGATCCCACATGCGTGGAATCCCAGCACTCGTAAGGTTAAGGCAAGAAGATCATATGTCCAAGGGTAGTCTGAGCTAAACAGTGAGCTCAAAGCCAAACCAGATGACACAGCTACTACGCCCTATCTCAAAGAAACAAGAAAAATAATAAAAAATTTAAAAATTAACTGCTGCTTAGTTTTCACATAACAGAGCTGTTAAAAACTTATGTGCATAGCTGGGATGTAGCTCAGAGCACATGTCTAGCATCCAATAGGCCCTGGGTTCCACCCTGCAACTGAAAATTAAGGGTGCAGGTCATTTTCTATTGCCAACAGACCCCAGTAGATCCTTAGTAGACTTCTGAGTCCAACCAAAAAGAATAATAAAGATGATTACGGAGCTGAAAGTCACATTTCTAAGGGAAAGAAAAAAATGTTAGGGAAAATATAAAATTTTAAATATAAAAACAAACTCTTAAAGACTGGAGGTAAAACAGAGGATTGCAGTTAGTCATTTTACAACTCAATCAAAATGTAGATGAAAAAATCAGCAAAATAGAAACGTTTGCTAACTCTGAAGGAAAAATTCCCGAAAATAAGTACTGCCAGTGAACCAATAGTAGAAATAATACAATCTTTTTCAGCAGTCAACTCAACACTTAGGAATCTACATCATTACTTGGCACAACAGGTCAGCAGGACAAAGCTGAGGTGACAAATTAAGCCATCTAAAGACAAAGGAAAACTGATACAAGAAAAGATCCATTAAACTATTTACAGGAGGTATGTGTAGAAATAAGTATTCCCATAGTAGGCCCTTAAAATTGCCGTGAAAGTATTTTACTTTTCCTTGCTCAAATACCATGATAAATCAAATAAATGGTCTAAGACAAATATTGTTAATCCCAGCCAATAGTGTATGTGCTCCATCTACTTCAAAACACTCCTTCCTACCAGCCCACGAGGCACAACTGGCCCCCTGCCATCCTAAAACGACTACATAAAAATCTATACACTAGCATTCATTTCTTAAAAATATTTATTTAAAATGAAGATAAGGGCCGGAGATTTAGCTCAGTGGTTCCGGTGCCTGCCTCACAAGCACAAGGTCCCTGGTTCGATCCCCAGTAACTACATAATACAATACCAGGCATGGTGGCACACCCACTAGTGATCAGTACCACACGCCACATTGTCGGGTGTGGTGGCTCATGCCTGTAATCCCAGCACTCAGGAGATAGAGGCAGGAGGATATGTTAAAAAAAAAAAAAAACACGTCAGACATTACCCTTAAGATTTGTACAAAATTAAAACATGTAGACATCTTTGGTTTACTTTCAAGTTAGGAATATATGACAGTACAAATACATAGTGAAAGATACTGGAGTGTTGTTTTGAAAAAGAAATGTAACCTATAGTGTTAAAATATTCCTGGTGAGATGTCTTTCTTTACCAAGTAAAAAAGATCAGTTATTTCCACAAGTGGCAACTCGATGCTTGAGTCCTCGTGCAGTACACATACTGCCTAGAAGTTCAAATACATCCAATTTCTGAAGAATTGGCTGTTTAGACAGCTCATGTTGATTTAAAAGAACTTTTTACTTAAAAAATAGAAGTCATGTATTATTATTGTATGGGTCTGGCACTATGCTGAGTACCTTACTTATCTTGCTACTTCAATCTTTCAGGCCACCTGAAAATCTAGTTCCACTGACACTCCTATCTCACAAGTAAGGAGACAGAGAAGGTTATGAGTCACATCAAATATCAGGACCAAGATACCTCCAGTGATGGGAAGAGTGCTGGTCACAAACTACACAGAGAATTTGGCCCTTGAATTCTCATGCATACACCATGGTCTCTCAGATTTCCATGTGCTATGGATTTTAATTTATGAACCTTAGGGTTCTACTTTCCCTCTATTTTTTCTTATTTATACATACCTGAATAGCAACAAGTAAAATACAAACCACCAGCACAACAAATCCAGTATTGCTTTCTGCAAAATTACTCAAGGAAGTAAACAGAAACCATCCAAACACTTAGAAAATTAGAACCATTAATTAATTCCTTACATTTAGCTTGTGCAGGAATTTCTGCTAAGTAGAATAAGAAACAAAGGAATGAGGAAAATAGTCAATTATGAATGGTTTAGGTATAAATAATTTTGTATAGTATCCAAATTCAATGAAATAACAGTATTTTAAGGCCATTCCAGTGGAGTCCACACGACTGCTATGTGAAGTAAATGTCAGCGGAAGAAGGGAAATGTATAAAACTGGCTCCATCTGATAGGTTACTTGTCCTAAGTAGTCTATACCTGGACTGTCTACGTGCAGCCTCTCTGGGCACAATGCTACCCGATTCAGGTAACTTATTCCCAGTGGGTAAGCAGTCTTCAGGTACAGAGGAAAGAAAAAGTACTTTAATAAGAAGGCAGCACATATATGCATGCTTTTACAGGCAATACAGCTAAATTTAAATAAGAGGCAAAGAAATACTATCTCTGGTTCTAACTATGAAGTCCTATTATACTACACAAAAATTATGTTCTAGGGCCAGAGATTTAGCTCAGTGGTTCTGGCGCCTGCCTCGCAAGCGCAAGGTCCTGAGTTCGATCGGGGTAACTACATACAATGCTAGGCATGGTGACTCACGCCCACCAGCAATCAATACCACATACCACAGTGCCGGGCGTGGTGGCTTACGCCTGTAATCCCAGCACTCGGGAGGCAGAGACAGAAGGATTGCTGAGTTCACAGCGCCTTGCCTGGGCACCATAGTTAGCTCAGGGCCAGCCTGAACTACAAAGGGAGACCCTGTCTCCAAAAAAAAAAACAACAAAAAAATTATGTTCTATTCCTGACAAGCCTGAGGGGGACTCTGTGTGTGTGCATGTGTGTGTGTGTGTGTGTGTGTGTGTGCACGCACGTGCGCGCGTGTGTGTGTTACTGGAGATCAAGAGCCCTTATTTTTACTTCAAAGACTGGGCTGCCTCAGAACCAGTTCATAGGACGAGCAAGGACTACTTCCCTCAAGATCTACCTCCACGCAGCCTGCTACTGTCGACTTCTCCACAGCAAAGGCTTCTCTTGATCTACAAAGCAGCAGGGGCATCCCGGGTGGCTCAGAACTGGTGGTTTCTTCACAGAGAGGCACAAAGGACTCCAGTGTCCACAATTATTCTCCACTCACCCTGAGCCAGTGGTTTCTGATCCACATCTAAGCACTGTACACATTTTGAAACTCAAGGAAAAACAAGTAAAGTACCACAGGTATCTTCACGTGGCTGTCAGGCCCTACAGTATTTGTGAGCTGCTTTCAGGTCTGATTTTTGGCTTTTTTAGTCCTCAAATGTGTGTTAAAAGCCCAGGTCTAAAATGTTTAAAACAGATGACTAAAGCACAAGCTGCATGACCAATTTATTCTTCCCTGAAGCTCAGTTCCTGAAAAGGTTCATTCATGTTAAAATGCTATTTTTAAATGTGCCACATGCATTGCTTAGAACATGCTAACAATCAGGCATTATACTTCCATGGAAGTAAAAAACTCTAGAATTAGATTTCTTTCTTCTCACTTCCACCTCCCCCAGTTCTGCCATTTTGAACACCAACATTATTTTAAACTTTGCTGTTTCCTATTACAGAAGCCTCATTCATTGGTCATTCAGAAATAATGGCCCTCTACACACCCAGATATCTGACTTTTTTCTTCTCTACCCACCTAGATATCTGACTTTTAAACTTAGGTCTCTACCTCAGCTATTGACCATGGCCCAAAGGCCTGCGTGTTGAAGGTTTGGGCCCCAGAGTAACGCTAGTGGGAGGTAGTGGTACCTCTGGGGGACAGAATCAGGTGAAATATCCCTTAGGCCACTGAGAACATGCTACCCAAAGGGGCCATGGGATGTCATCCATCCTTTCTCACTGCTCTGGCTTGAGATGCTTTGCTCTTACACCTACTCCACTATGAGATTCACTATTCACCATCCTCACAGAACTTCAGCCAGCTAGCCCTGCAGATCTATGAGCTGTCTAAGGCTTTTCTTGCTAGAAGTTGGCTGCGTTAGGTGTTTCATTGCAGCGACACAAAGCTCGAAGAGGCACTGGGTTGTACAAGTCAGGTTTGGACTGCTCGCAAGTGCGTGTGCATGTGATGTTGTTCCACTAAATGGAATCGAGGCAGGTGAGCTGTGCCTATGGAGAGCAGGCTGGACCCTTCTGAAACCAGAATCCCCACAGGGCGATTCACAAAACAAGCACAAAGCCTGTTTGACCTTGAAAGCCTGTTCTTTCCCATCCCAACACCTTCCTCCCCTTACATGACAGCACATGTCACATCCGCTGGTGAGAATGCGCACGTGTCAAGTTGCCAAGGCATCAATTTACTACTCAAATCAGGCACAAGACTTAAGCTGTGTTCTAAAAAATGATATCCCAGAGTTTCTGAAGAAGCTGGGTCCCCCAAATAGACCTAAACACAGCAAGCGATCTACAGAAAAAGTATCCGACTCTATATGCAGCAGCCAAGCTGGCAGGATCCCTGAAGTGGATCACAAGTTCCAACATGTGAAACTAAGAGGCCCACTTTTCATCATGACACATGGATATTATACACCACTAGGTGGGCCTTGAGCCTAACCATGTTGTTTAAAGTAACATATAAACTAATTAAATGGAAGCTCAGTAACAGTAAAAGTAAGGCTTGAGTTAAACTCCTGATAAAGAAACCTTTCGGGTTTCCTGTGCCCCTTCCTTCCACTGAATTTAAAAAGACAAATTACTAGCACGACCTCAGTAATCTTTACAACACCCAATAAAAGGAGTAGGCAGCAAGTAATTTAATCTCCCTTTATCAGATAAAAAACATGCTGTGTAACTGTTCTCAGTACAACAGCTGGTTCTCAGAACTAGCGTCGGGGAAACTGTGGATCTGGATTGCAACAAGGAGTAGAATACACTTGGCTATTTGAAAGGAAATGTCATACAGGGGATGAGATGCATTTTAGTTAAGCATCTGTGTACTGCTTATTTTCCAAATGGAGTATAATTTTACTTTTCACAGTTTCACACACTACACTAGATAGCCAAGTAAAGTAGCCTGTAAAATGCAGACTTCTCATGCCAGGTGTGGTAGCCTGTATTTGTAATCCCAGCACTTGGGAGCCTGAGAGGGGAAGATTTGGAAGTTGAGCCCAGTCAGGCCTACACAATGAGTCTGAGCTTAGCCTGAGCCTCAGAGAGAGACCCTGTCTCAAAAGAAACAAACACAGCACTCTCTCTAGACTTCTTGGCCTGCACTTATGCCCCACTACTGCATCCTCTTAAACAGAGGAAACCTCAGGGTGTCAGGGTGTCAAATGGAAACATAAACACTGTGGACCAATAGGAACATTTTCTTAGACCTCAATTTTTTTTTTTTTTTTTTTTTTTTTGGTCCTGGGGATCAAACTCTGGTCCTTGTATGTCCAAGATTGGTCCAGTACCATTTGAGCTAAATCCCCTGTCATGGACTTAAATTTTAATAGGTGGTCATTTAGAATCCAGTTTTATACTAAAACATATTTTTGAAATAAAATTCAAAATTGGCATAATTTTTAAAATAAGTAATTAAAAATGTATGCCCCCAACACATGATACCCTAGGTTATGCCCACAGCAAGGTTTGGGTAGGGGTAGAAGGGAAGTCAGTTACATTTTGATATTAGAGCCAGTTCATGGAAGACCAACAGATCTAAGGAATTTAGGAGGAAAAACTATTCTAGTCTACCAGGTCCACCCTGCTAAAATCCTTTGACAGAGCCTGGGGATTTACCTCTGGTTCCAATCCCTACCTCACAAGCACAAGGTCCCAAGTTCAATCCCTGATACAAAAAAAAAATCCTTTGACTGATCACTAAGGTACCTCAAACTCCTTTAACTCTCAGGACAATGTTCTCTTTACTATTTCAAAACAACTACAACAAAAATAGAAAACAAAAGGCAAAGGACCACATATGTCTCTATACGGGTAATTTCTCTATACTTAACAGAAATAGCCGTTAACTGGCCACATAGTCATGCAAATTCAGAACCAGGATTAGGTCTGGAGGACCCATTCAAATAGCCCTATGAGAATTGCCTCCAGCACCTAAGATCTTTGACAAGAATCTACAGAAAGATGGAAATCTAAAACATCAAAACTCAACCAGTAACTCCTTTGAGGAACTCAAAGTAACTAGGAACAGGAGTCATTCATCTCAAACTCCTTAGCTCCTCATTTATGAATGAAATGGGCACACAAATATATGTCTTTGTTCTTGCAGTTCCTGAAGTTGCCAGGGAAGGAGTATCTTTGGTTTTCAATTGTTTGGAGTCCCAGGGCTCTTGAACAGAATGGCAAACACATTTTAACCTTTCCCCAAGAGCGAAACCAAGGTGTTTCTATACATTTTCACACTACATAGTCATTGGCCTTAGATAAAGTCATCATATATTTTCACCCAATGACTGAGATTCTCGACTCAGAATAACTGCTCCCATGTCAATTCTGATTAACCAAGATGCTCCAATATAGAAAATGAAGTCCTTCCAACACTGAGGAAAGTGTTACAATAACAGAAAACCTACAGGAAAACAGTAAATTATTTTAAAATATTATCTTGTATATCAAAATGAGCTGTCCTTATCCAAGTAACTCCACTAGGAAACGACACATCATCTCAAGAAATTCTGAACAAATGATTATAAATTCCTACTCCAAAATAGCCTTTTAATTGTTTAGGAGCCACCTGGCTCTTTTGAAGTGAGGAATATGTACTAGGTAAAAGGAAAAACAAAACAAAAACACACCTCATTTCTCCAATATATCTAGTCACTGACAGATCAACATTTCTTATTTTCTTATATTTGCAGTGGAGCAAATATAATGGAGCTCTGTAAAAACCGCAGTGTTCCTAATTAGTTTGTAATCATTTTACTGCCTAGTTAGACATACCTCTTTACCTTCTTAAAACATTTTCCGTGTCCTAAATGCCAACATCATGTCATGTTCCCTGCCTACCTTCCTTAACAGTGCCTTTTTTGAATGGGTAAAACAAGCTTTTCCTAGAAGAGCATTCTGAAAATTAACCAGTAAGGATAAGATTAAATAATTCCTCACTGCCACATAAATAGCAATTATCCACCCAAGGGAGTATATTCCTTCACTTGAATACAAAAACCTCACATGTGCTGGGCAAGGATGCTTAAGTCCCAGGGCCCCACAGCAACTGATTCCAGCAACTTCAGGCAGAAGCCTGCTAATTGGCAAGGTTAAGGTTTGAGTAGCTTGCTGTGGAAGAGCAGAATTCCAAGGCTCAAACTGGGGCTATTAGAGGCACAACACCAACCCCAGGTGGGCCCACTACCACAGCTTCTTCACACAGTGGACAGTCACCTCCAGACCCTACACAATGTCCTCGGGACACTAGCCCAGGAATCTAACACTACTCTAGAGAACACTGGTATCATCAAAGAGCAGCAATTTCAGAATCAGATTTTACCTCCCTAATTCCTTCGGACCTCTGACAAACTCTAACAATAGAACAGGGGCTCTCCACCAGTGGGGGACAACTGAGGTGCTTGTGAATAAAACCAGTGCCTTCTAAGACCAGCCAGAGAAATCAGTAGCTCTTTATGCACTGGTGAGAACACAGGAAATCAGGAGGAGGGACACTACCAAAAACTGAACCCTGCTGCCACACTGGTCTCAGACTTCCGGCCCCCAGGACCAAGAAGAATCTGTGTCTGTTGTTTCAGCCCCCAGTTGGTGGTAATTTGTTACAAACCGACTAAACTTACTAAGACACACAGCATGGGCCAGCACCAGCACTTGTGTAATAGGGTGGGCTGGTTGGTTTAGACTTTGAAGGAACTGTCCAACCAATATTCCACGAAGTCTCAGCATCTTTCAACAGCTATAGGACATGTCACTGGGTGGTTTCTATGGACCAAACTCTGTTAAAAGTCTATGTTGCTGAATCTTCATATCCACTCTGGGGTAGATAGTTCTCCTGGAGCCATTTGCTCTTGTTCTTTACAAAGCTAGTCTGGCTCTTGCTGAGTTTCACATTGTTACCAGCTATAGAAATGACCCCTGAAAGCACACAGCCTGAAGTTCCCCATGGCTGTAAGTGGTAGGAAAAGATCAGGTCGTCAAACTCTGAAGTGGCCCCACCCAGCTGTTAACAGTTGTGTTTGACAATGAGCAACAGAATGGAGGAAAGAACTCCACTTACCAATAGAAAAACAGAATACTTCCAATACTTATTAGAAAACCAGAAAACTAACAACCACATTGCCACCGTCATTTAGTTTTCTTCCTGTATATCAATTGCTTCCTGACATTACCACACTTAATCTGGCTGATAAGCCAACAAGCCGTAGATGAGGACACAGGCTTGGAGAACATTCTCAAACTAAGAGGGACTAAAATCATACTATATCGGGTTCAGGACTCAAACCACATTCTGAGTGATTTAAAATGCAAATGTTTATGTCAGCCCTAACTCCTCCTGGGCTCTCCCTCAGCTCATGACCCAGAACTGACGTGCTTCGCCATACCCTGGAGCTGAGCAGACGTCCCAGGGAGGGAGAAACATACCCTAACCCTGCGTTCCACAGGGAACAGACATCTCACTGACTAGATCTAAAATGTCCCCCTAAAGATTCATGTGGAAAATCGATTGGTTTGGCTCACAGAGGCAGCACACTGCTCAGCGGAGCGGCCCAGTGAACATGCCAAGAGGAGGGGGCGTGACCAGAGGGGCCTGAGGGTGACCTGGACACCAGTCCTTTCCTTTTTTGTTTTTTTGTTGTTGTTGTTGTTGCTGTTGTTTTTGCCATATCAGAGAACAAACACTGGCCCTTGTGCTTCCAAAGTAGGCACAGTACCACTTGAGCTAAATCCCTGGTCCTGCTTCCTCCTATCTTGAGAAGCCGTCCGGCTGTTTTGAGCTGAGCATCATTTCCTCCTCCAGGCCCCGCTGCCTTGTGGTTTCTGCCCCGGAGCCAGCAGACCATGGGCTAAAACCGTGAGCCAAAGTAACCTCTGACCCTTTAGGTCATGTCAGGTGTTGTGCTGAGTGATCACATAAGACAAGACACAAGATGAACAAATGCTCGAAAACAAAATCGGGCTTCCCCCCAGCCAGTCCTGCAGCCATCTGGCAAAAACTCATGGCTTCTGCTGTGTACTGGTCCCAGGACACACATGGAGCTGTGAGCAAGAAGCAAATTCCACCTCTGAGATCCTAATGCTCTACAAGGGAAAGAAGAACTCCCACTAGAGAACGTGCTGATAAAAACAAAGAAAGCACAGGGAGAAGGAGCCGAGGAGGGCGCACAAAACTAGCGGGTGCTCCTTTGTAAGCAGGGCTCAGGGAGGGCACTTTTCACTGAGGGAAAAAAGGAACCAAGGTGCTTACTATAAAGAGGCCCACAGGACAGAAAAATAACAAGTCTTTTTTCTGGACTACAAGGAAAGCAGTTCCCATGTGTTGCCATGGCACTGGGGAAACAGAGAAAGCATCGTCCAAGTGGCAGGGTATGAAGAAAAAGGCGGCAGCAGGGAGAGGACAAGGGACGGCAGAGGTTTCCCTGGCAGGGAGTGTAGAAGGCAGCAGGGGGCAGGCAGCAGGCCAGGCTCTCCAGAGCACATGTGCTGGAAGCAGAGGTCAGAGCTGCACGGAAAAGGTCTCTGCCTAACTCCTACTCACACTCCACGTCCCTGATACATCAAGGGCTTCATGGAGTAAGTAGGAAAATAAATATTAAGTTAACTACCTAAAAGAACTCCATCTGGGCCGGAGGGTTAGCTCAGTGGTTCCGGTGCCGGCCTCTCAAGCGCAAGGACCTGAGTTCGATCCCCGGTAACCACATATAATGCTGGGCGTGGAGACACGCCCACCAACAATCAACACCACATACCACAATGCCGGACGTGGTGGCTCACGCCTGTAATCCCAGCACTTGGGAGGCAGAGACAGGAGGATTGCTGAGTTCGAGGCTTGCCTGGGCACCATAGTGAGCTCAGGGCCAGCCTGAACTACAAAGCAAGACCCTGTCTCAAAAATCAAAAAAAAAAAAAAGAACTCCATCTGAAAGATTCTGTATAACATTCTACTATTTCTCTTTGTGAAAAATACCAAAAATTAACTTCTATTTCAACCAGTGAACTTACTATCCAACATGAAAATATATTTTTTTTAACAAGGTACAGCCCAGGAGTGGAAGGCTTTGTGGTGGGACGACAAGAAAGGTGTAGGTCTATGACCTGATTCTTACAACTATGGAACTCTGGGTGAGTCACGGGGCTTCTTTAAGACTCTCGATTACCTGTAAAACTATAACTCAATGGTTCAAAGAGACAACAGAGAAACGCTGACTTACAGCACCAAGCTAATTACCACTGACTCCTTTCCATAAACAGATCTAGTGCATTTTACTCCACTGTCAACACGGAAGGAAATGTGAGCCACTTCAATTCTACCGTTAGATAACTAGAATGAGAGAACTTCACAAAAACAGAAGACAAAGTCAAAATCCTCCTTAAGCCATAAACAGATAACTCAAGAAAGACGAACTACTAACTACAAAAGAACTTATGAAAAACATTCCAATTTTCATTCATAATGAAAGAAATACAGTTTGGCAAAGAATTTTTAAAATAGTGCAAGTAATACCACTGGTTTCTAAAATATAGGCATTTTAACTTACTCTGCTGTTGGTTACCCTTACAGTCTTTCTAGGGAGAAATATAATATGAATCAAAGCCTTGAAATGTATATTCCCTTCCATTTACTTTCCTTCATATGTCTAAGGAAATTCCTAGAAAATAATACAGGGAATTTTTTTTTTTTTTTGAGACATGGTCTCACTTTGTAGTAGTTCAGGCTGGTCCTGAGCTTACTATGTAGTCCAGGCAAGCCTTGAACTCTGCAATCCTCTATATTTTTTTTACACCATTGCAATGAAACCCTGGAAGTAAAAGCTCCATCATTCAAATAAATTATAGAAAATTTAGTTGTTAAAATGATCATGTTGGAAAAAATTATTTGCAATACAGAGAAAAATACAAAGACTCATTTGTTTACTTGGCAGTGAGCTCACAAAAATCATTTTTCAAAAACTACCCAATAGAAAAATGAAGCCAGTGCCATGATTTGAATGATTCCTAAACATGGGGAAGTTTGACTGGCCCTGTGACAGAGGCAGGACCTTAACAGGTAATGAGGTCAGGAAGGCAGAGCAGCAGAATGAAGGGCCTCAAGAGAGGCCAGCACCATGTTCGTGGGCTTCCCAGCCTCAGGGACCACGTGCCAAATGAACTTCTAGCATTTATAAATTACCTAGACTGTGGGATTCTGTTACTGCAGCAAAAAGTGGATGAAAGCAGTTTACAGTCAAAGTGAAATAAGAAATTAATAAACACACTACTTCATGTTCAACCTTACTTGTCATTCAAGGAATGCAAATCGAGATACAATCTGCTTACCTATTAAAATAGTGATCCCTGTGATACTGAGGACTGGCTGTAGTATTTTAAAGCAGGTACTCTCCTGTCTTTGCAGTAGGACTGAATGCAGACAGGATTTGTTTGCCAATAAATGAACTTCCATCATCCCCAGTACTGGAAGATAAAAGATTCTGGCCCCTTGAAGATGGCTCCACAGAGATGGGAAAGGTCAATCATGTGCCCCAGAATCTGGTGGCTGAATTCAGATCCAAAATTTCATATACTTAATATGTGGCACAAGCTGAATTGTTTAATGCCTCTAGATCCTGGTTTTTCCAAATACAGAAGATACTACTATAGCATTATCTTCCTTATAGGAATACTTAAGAATATATAAGATTTTAACATAGTGAAAGACACATAATATTAGAATTAACAGAAATCACTGATTTTACTATGCAAGATACACATATATTGAGTACAATTTTGTAACTCTGTAAACATAAGCTTCCATGTAAGAATACTAATGTTTAATCATCATAAACATCTATATTCAACCAAAATATCCATCAGTAGTAAAGCGGCTAACTAAAGCAAAGTCCACAGAGACGTCCATAGGGATGTTAGACAGACTGAGGAAGGCCTGTACATTCTGATGGAAAAAGAGTTCCATGTTTACCCAACTTTTTTAAGATGTAGAAAAACTTGTAGATCCCATTGGTGTGAGCAGAGATGGATGGAAAAGTGAATGCTAATTCTGCAAGAAAGCTTAGCTTGTCTCCTCGTCTGCCTGCTTAGACTGTTCAGGATTAGGAAGTAGTTTATACAGCTCACTTGCTTACGCCCTAAGCTGGGCTCATTTCTTCCTAGCTGTGTGGTCTGGGGAAGAAGGTACTTAACAATTAGCCTCTTTCCTCATCTATGACACAAGATTAATGAAATACCTCTTCTTATATAGCTTTTCCAATGAAAGGAGGAGATAGGTACATTAAGTGTAAGTATCAAAGTTACCTGTTTTATTCCCAATCATGTTAATATGTCAACATGGCTTATAAGACAGTGGACTTTTTGTTTTATATGTATTTATCTCTATTTTAAAAGACATCTATTCAAAGATTTAATTTATGAGAATAAGTCTACTATAAGACATGTATGAAATCTGTCAAATAAGCTATCAAAATCAGTATATACAGCACAAACTCATTTCTGTTAATGTATATTTATTGCTAACACATAAAAACATTCAAATCACACTAATGTATAATTGGTTGTTTCTCTGGGAAATAGATTTCATTTATATATTTTTTTCTTTCTGCTTAACCCTATTCTCTGACTTTCCTAAAAGGAATATACATTATTTATATAATAAAATTTTAGTTGTCATAATTTACTCCCAACCATAGAAACTACAGAGGTTAAATTGAGAGACTTCCAATGATTCAATCAGCTATGAATTTTAAAGTAAGACCATACCAAAAATACCCATTTTCCTGAGGAACACCAGCTCTTAACTATGGGAAAGGAAACAAATGGCTTGTCTGCAGCTAACCCTGCCCCCCATACTGGGCCAGGCACCGGCCTGATCACAGGCAGGGTGCTGGGCCCAAAGAACCAGAATTTGGACCAGGTAAATATCCCAGGAACTGAACACCTTGCAGAGCTGCAGTGTGCTGAGGTCCAGAGGCAGGGAAGACAGGGCTGAAAGCAGCACTGGACCCTCTGCCCCAGTGCAACCAGACACTGGCATCAGGACGGCCATCTTTAACAGGCCCTGCAGGAACTGCCAGGGGTAACCGACATGGACAATGAGTGGGCATTACGACTTCTCTTAAAATATCAAACCCTGAATAAGCTCTGGTATGAAGGTAGAAAGGGAAATGTGAGATTCTACTCAGAATCTTTTTGCTAAGACCTGAAAAAACCTGAAAACTAACAAATGTTCAGCCATGTACACTCCAGTTTGCCTCTTGTCTCAACTTTGCTGTAATGTGAAGCACGTAAGTCTGGTCGGGCTGAACTAGCACTAACAAGCCTTCAGGCCCAATAACCGCCAGGTGGGCTCCCACTGCAGGAAGGGGGCAGGGAGCCGCAGGTGGGGGACACGCCTGGTCTCCATGTGGTGAGGCTCCCTGCCTCACTGATGGATGGGAGTCAGTGCTAATCACTGGCTTACTGGGCCCACGTTCAGGAGGAAGCAAAGTTGCCCTAGTGGCACCATCCTCCCCCTCTGCCTTCATCCCTACCATCTCTGCTCTGTCTCCTGACCTCCCTTCCTTCCTCCCACTCCTGCCACTGCACCAAGGCCAGCGAGTGGCCACAAGCACAGGATTAAGCAGCGGCCAACGCAGTGTGGAAGAAGGTGAGCTGGGCAGGGGGTTCTAGATGCCACTGTCCTCAGAGAAGCAGTGAACTCGATCTGGTCCCCACGCCAGCTCTGCCCCATCCCTGCCCCACTGTGGTCCTCGTTTCTCCTCTGGAGTATGAATGGGTCTGAAGTGTTTTCTGGAAGGCGCCTCTTGCTGTGAGGTCGTGTGATTATACAATATCTAAATATGGTCATGGGACAGGAAAACCACCAGGATATTGCAGGGAGGCAGCGCAAAGCCATCTTTGTCTTTCCCAAATGTCTACTGCCAAGAAGTGAGTCTCACTAGACCCTGGCCCATGTTTTAAGGTTTTCCATCCATTGTCACTAAAAACAGAATCCTTTGCATTTCGATTCCACAATTCTGCCTGCAATTCTGTCTGTTCACCACCAGTTGCTCTTACATGAAGTCTTCAGGGTCGGTCCTAGCCACCACAGTCTTAGCAAGAACTTTTGGTATTTGGACTAACAGAAATAAAATAGTATCTTTCACTCCAAAGACAGAAGTTGCTGTTGTTCTACTTTCAATTTTTCTACTACTATTACAGCTTTTCAGGAGTGAGGTGGTTTTTCATAAATCATGCTCTTCAAAGCACAAAAGAATATATTCTTTTACCTATAAAAAGGAAATTATAGGGTCTTTTTCTTTGCAATGCAAAATGTGTTTTGTTTGTACTGTAGTGTGGAAATAAATGTCTCAGGCATTGAAAACTAGATAAGCATCCTTTTGTAGAAATCGGATTTAGCCTCAACTGAATTAATTAAAGAAATAGCACACACTTACCAACATTTTCACAGATATAATAGAAACGTCAAGAGTACTGTATAAAGGGTTCCTTGTCTACAAAGCATTTATAACACCATGTGGAAATCAAATGCTTATACATGATTAAAAAACAAAAGAGCTATGGTACCAGGGACACAAATAAAACTCCAGTTCTTCTGCACAGGCAAGACACACAAGAGAGAAGGAAATGTGCTATGTCACCTCATGGTCCTTTTTTTCATTTTTTTATTTGTCCCCTAAATGTACTCTCTGACAGAGAGTACATGCAGTCCATACACATTTAACATAACTACAGATAGACTTGGGTTTTTAATCTACCACCATATTTTATTCTATTTGTCTGATCTATTTTATCTTTCTCAATTGTCTGGCCTCTATTTAAATGGGCTTAGTCTTTATTATTCATCCCTCCAAACTTATAAGCCATGCATTCCATTTCTGTGCCTTATTATCTAGAAATTCCAAATATACTCAACTCACTAATGAGGTGGGGTGTCACTCAGTGTAAAAGTTCACTTACCAGGCTGGAGATTTAGCTTAGTGGTTCCAGCACGTGTCTCGCAAGGGCAAGGTCCTGACTTTGATCCCCGGTAACCACATACAATGCTGGGCGTGGAGACTCACGCCCACCAGCAATCAATACCACATACCACAGTGCTGGGCGTGATGGCTCACCCTTGTAATCCCAGCACTCGGGAAACAGAGACAGGAAGATTGCTGAGTTTGAGGCTTGCCTGGGCTACATAGTGAGCTGAGGGCCAGCCTGAACTACAAAGTGAGACCCTGACTAAAAAATAAAATAAATAAAATAAAATAAAAAAAATTCGCTTAGCATGCTCAAGGCTCTGAGTTCAATCTCAGAACCATCAATAAAAGCCAGAGGTATTATATAGTTATTAGAAGGAACAATTTTCAGTTTTATAAGTAAAGTGATACTATACTTTTGTGAATTTTGTAGTCTTCTTGAATTTGATTATTATTCCTTAGTAGTAAATTCCCAAATTACCTGAAAATATTATATTATCCAAATAATTACTCAGGATTATCCCCTAAAACAATCCCTAAAAGTTATTTTGGAGGGTTATTTCCCTATATATTAGAATGAAGTATTTCATTTTCCTAGAAATCAATCACTTTCTAATTAGTTTTATTTCTGACTCTAAAGTAATGTAACTATATTAAAATCATCTTATCAAGTTTTGCTGTGCATGATCTACCTCATATTATCACCCAAAGTTCTATTTAAACACCAAGATGCAACCAGGCACAGTGGCACACACCTGCAGTCCCAGCTATTCAGGAGGGTGAGGGAGGAGAACTGCTTGAGCTCAGGAGCCTGAGACCAACCTGAGCAACAGAGTAAAACTCCACCTCTAAAGAAATAAAGACCAAGATTCCACTTTTGTTTAAAATTCTTAAACTATAAAATGTACAGTAATGCAGCAAATGGGTCTAAGACCCGTACTCACTGGATAATAAGGTGATAAAGACTCATTAATTTAGATTAATTGTAGAGGGTGACAATGAATTTATGAGATTTATTTTAAAAAGAAAATGTAGGATACTTTCAGAGAACAAATGAAATTGGGTTAACAGTGGAGTCTGTAGAGAATTGCATTAGTGACTGCCCAGAAATTATTTTTTAATTAGAACTTCAGCTATAAAGCGACTTAAAGGCACCTGATTGTTCACTTGTTTTATGTCTGTCTTTGCTGCACCTACGAGTAGCACTGTGCTGTGTGCTTAGGGATTATTTTGTTGTTTTTGTCTTTGTATATTTTTTTGGCATACTGGGGATCAAAGAGACTATCTTATTTAACCCCAGAATATTCCTACAAAGTGAGTTACCACCATCCTCCCTTTTTAACCAGAATAAGATCCAGCGGAAACGTCCACGTGACTCTTTCTGCTTCGGGCACACTCACTGCAAGCCCATTGATGTAAGAACGGTCACTGCGCAAGTTCTAGAAAATAGCCCAGGAGCGTTTTTCAATGCTGTCATATTGTGTTCATCC